>CABFOW010002534.1:48985-66700 GCA_902141385.1 Timema californicum | reverse complement strand
ACTTTGAAGAAACAAATAAATTCACTTTTATAACTAAAATATGTCCAATGGATGAAATTTAAACAATATTCATTTTTGTCCACCCGTAAAACATATAAAATATTTTAAATTCGGATTGAGACCCTTAAATTACAGAAAGTTTTTTTAAACTCTGCTTCTTACAAATAAAGTAAAAATCTTTTGGAGTGAATATGTTATTTACGTTACATGTGTGGAATATAATAATTAATCATTAATAAATTTATAATTGGCTATAATCAGTAATGAAAATTCTGGAAAGGGGGAGACTTTCTTTATTTTACCATGTAAAACCAATCAATGTGGGCAACCGTGCCCAAATAACGTTTGACGTGGTTAAACTTTTAATAGCTAAAAAAAATACCAGCCCTTATGTTAATGAGAGCAAACATAATTAATTAACTTAGTATGTAAATATTAATTATTGATTGTATCATTATCAGAACAATAAAGTAAAATTAATTTATTAAATCAAACCATTCTGGCATCGCTATAAGACATAACCCCTCCCCCATCACTCCTTCCCAACAGTCAAGAAATAATTTAACGACTTGCCTTGTCTAATTTAGGTGTCGGGTGTAGCTAGGCAAACTATTCTACAGTTATGTGTGGAGGAGTATCATACCTCGCGGGCTCAGTGAATTAGAAGTTGCTACCTTTCATTTACGACGGAGTGTACATGATTGCGTCTTTACAGAGATCGCATAAAAATGGAAGTTTCATTATTTTCTATTTTAACACAGCAAAATGAAGTTGAGTGAAATAGGTTTTTTTATTTATAATATACATTTATGTTGTTTTTTAAATATTTAAAGACGATTTACCTCTTTTCAATTCAAATTTCTAAAGTGCTACCCACGCAATAGAATAGACCGTCGATGACGGTTGGATAGTGGTTCGATCCTGGTAGAATGTACTGAGGGTGGTTTTTCCTAAATGGCTCCCCAGTCTCTATTCACGCAAATGTGGGTACACTTAATCTAAAGTCTACCTTCCTCCTCCTTTACATACAAGCCTAACTAGTAGCGTATATCCCGAATTGGTAGTAAGAAGCGGCGCCAAAATAAATCCAATGTCTTGATTGTCTTATAGTGGAAACTCTAGTTTACCATATTACTATACCACGCCTGATTTGAACTATGTAACCTAATTTGTCTTGTGTACTGCGTCTTACTACCCATTCAGGCAATCCACATATCTTCACTAATATGATAGGCATGGGAAAGGTAGACTTCATAGGATAATGTATTCGCATTTGCGTGGAGTAAGTGTGGGAAGCTACTTAATGAAAACACCCCTGTGTACAGGAATTTGAGCCCCAACATCCTCGTCACCATTAAACCAGATCGGACGAGACTGACGCCTTTGACGAAGTTACTACCGGTGCGAGTACCAGTAGAACTGAAAGTGTACTAGCGCATTTGACGCTGATTGCAGAGGTCGGAGTTATAGTCAGCATCGAATGCACCGAGGAAGGTTTTTTCTACTATGCTATTTATTATCTTTTCTCCAGGATAATATTGATGGATTTATTTAAAATTCATCCTCATTATTTCAATCTATATTGACAATTGAGTTTCTAATGTCCAGCATACTATCGCTAAAATTGGACGTCTACAAACAAAAAGTAAAATTCATTGACTTCACATACGGAAACCATAAATTCACACATAAAGAAAAACTATATCAAATAGTCTTATAATATAAAAGTGTTGAAAGGGGCCTAATTTAATATACCAAATACACTGTAAAGTGAACTATTGGTTTACAAAACCCAAACATAAAACATTAAATTAAATTAAATTACAATGTGACTTACGTGCTGTGGTGAGTTGCATCAAACAAGTGAAGACTAGATACAATGTAGTTATTGTTACTTTGCTCGAACAAGAACGGAGTAAAGTCAGTCTTCTCCATCTGGAACCAAACAACACGAGTTACATCAAACAAGGGAAGACTAGATACAATGTAGTTATTGTTACTTGGCAGGAACTCAAGCCGTAATATATATATATATATATATATATATATAAAGAGTCCTGACTCACTGAAACGCCCAGCCCGAACCCTTGGACCTAGAAAGCTGAAGTTTTGCACAGAAGTTCCCTTTATGATATAGAAAAGGAATAAGGCCGGATTTTTTTAAATATCAACCTAAGTAATTTTACCCTCAGTTTCTGGATTTTACAATAGGTGGCGCGCGAGTCATCAAAAAAAATAGTGAAAACTCGAACGAAGTCGCGGGCAACAGCTAATAGAGTATATACTTCTTTCCCGAATCAGTCAGTAACGTAAATCAATATCGTGACTAGTGGGGTGAACTACAAACCTGTGATAAATGGAGTGGATGAAATTCTAAATAAATTGATTTGCATAATAGTTTATGTCAAACCAAAATAAAATAAAAATGGAAAATTACGTTACCATTATAATAAGTTAGAGATTAAAAAAAAGTGATTTAATTAATTTCCCAATTCTTGTAATTAAATTTTTCTTCTGATTAAATTTAATCACGATATTTCCTCAAGTTTAGGGTACACATAAAATTGTTATTTTACGAATTGCTTCATACTTAAGTCCGTCAAGACCCGTTTACTCTTTATCAAGGTCTCCTATCCGAATACTGTGCCAGAATTCCGAAAGATCTGTAGTTTGTAAATAATTACATTGATACGATCCCAGTAGATAAAAAAAGATCAGGATAATTAAATGTACAAATACACCAATAATAAAAATTGCCAAATAGGGAATCTTAAGTGTATAGAATGTTGTCCACTTAAAAAAAAAGTCAGGACCAGAACTTAATGAATGAACTAGAGAAATAAATGAATGAAATCGCCAAGCGACCTTGGAAACACTTTTTTTTAATGTGTGACGTGACCGGATTTGTTCTCTTTGTCAGTCAAGTTTTGAAAGATGATTAAAAAACGAAACGTGAAGAGGAGGCACGGTCATTAAACGTGGAACTAATAGTGGACTAAATAACAGTCGTTCCGGTCGGTTAATTATAGGTGTATTGGAGAGTAAAATACATGACCGGAGTGCAGAATATGTAATTAGTCACAAAGGGGTGACTACGGATAGAACCAAACTGGGTTCGGTGGGTGAGCGTTTGGCACACCTGCCTATTACTCATAGGAACGGGGGTCTAGACAAACCATTTACACTGCGGAAAGATTTTATATAACACGATTAATTCTTTTTATTCTGAATGAATAATGGTGGAGTCACTTACAATTTGCTCTCACTCTGTTATTTTTAATAAATAGTTTAGTTTTTGATACACCCACACCGATGGGGCCCCGGGACAGTCATAAGTTACCTTTTGCATGGTATGCTGGTAATATAATATTGCGCGCCAGGGTTACATAAATCTTAGCCCAGTAGTGGAAAGATTAGCCAGTCCGAATGTACCGTTGCCCAGAAGACGCCCGTACATCCTTTTCGCGGAGGTTCTCTCCATGTCCCGATGAGATGAGATGAGGTGATGGCGATAATGAATATGAGGGTATGGAACCAGTTCCCCTTTTGGGAAAAATATCCGAGGTACCAGCACAGTCTAATCCGGGACCCCTGGGATCGCAGCCAAGTGCACTGACCATGGGGTTGGTTGTCGGTGACATAAAGTTCGTGGCTAGTTCTTGGACGGGTGCCCTGGGAGATAGTTTCCCCATATTATCTATAACTTTGGTTTTTCCTTAACCTCTCCACGTTATTGTGGGCAGAATTCCTCTGAGTTAACTTCTTAATTCCCACCCTTTAGATTAAATTGTGAGTAGTCATGACGTTAAACGTACTTAAAACAACACAATATTGTTTAGTGGAGCAAACAATACCAAAATTTTCATTTTAATTTGTCAAAATTGTTTAAAACTTAATAAAAAAAACAAGGTTTTAAAATGTAAAATACTAATTCCCCATTGGTAAATGGAGATGATTGGGGGAATAATGTGGTATGTCACAACACCTATAACAGTTATCTTTTCTTTTATATTTTTACATTAATAAAATGAAGAGTTTGTGTATTTGCCTGTTTGTCATGAGCGTTGTACATTATCTACCATACGTAGAGGCCTTACATTTTAAAATTAGTAGTTCTTGTGCACAAACATAAGCACCTCGAACAGTGGCGGCTCGTAGCTAGAATTAATGGGGGCGCTGCTCCAGAAATTGTTTAGCCTTTGTTTTAAAATGGTGTAAATGGAAAAAAACATGTATAAAAAGAAAATTCATTCAGGAAATTGATAAAATATTAACAAAAAGAGAACTCAAACTTTTTGTACTTACTTTAACTTAAATTGTTACAGTTTAAGCTTGATCTATTAATTTAAAAATGAAACCCATTCTTTTTGTTTTAATTTGTGCAAAAAGTTCAATAATTTTCTCCTTGATCTCTGGATGACAATTGAGGAAATTTTTCTCTATTGAAAGTACTGCAAGCGCATTTAGTCTTTCTGTTAAATAAAATAACCGAAGAAAAAAGAATCAAATAGAATAGCTGGAAACAGAATAATCTAACTCTACACTCTTCTACACTTTATCACATTCAAGAATATGGTATACGGTTTTTAAGCACAACACACGCTGAGTAAAAAAACACTTCCTTCCACCATCACGCTAGAACCAGCACTGCGAGAGCAACAGTGTTCTCTCTACCTGACAGTCCAGCCTTCCTCCCCACGCCCTCCTATGTGCGCATGCGCACAACACTCAAACACCACGTCACTGGAACTGTGAATAGCACAGTTACACACAAACATTTTTGTATCTTTTTCATAAACTGGGGGATGGCTACTGAATTACTGACATTAAGCTTAAGGAATATATATTTTAATACAAAAATAAAGAAAGAATTAAAGAAAAAAAGACTCATTATAATAAATGTTATCGATAATATCAAGTGGAAATAGGGGGTTCTGCAGTTTCGCAGTGCCTATACACCAGCCCCCACTGACCTCGAAGCAGGAATTTAAAAATATAGAACTGATTTTTCAATTAATTAAAAATTGAGCTGAAATAAATAAAATTAAGAGTTTTTTCTTGTCTGTTTGAAACAAAGAAAAGTGTTGCCGGGGGTAGCCACGCAATCCATCCAAATAATTTATCAACGTTCAAAGTTTGTATAAAATCAGGACAAAAGGACAATTACTAAGACCTTAAGAAGCAATGATTTTATAAAACCTTAAATATGAATATATCACAATAATTATTTTGTGTCATAGCATATTATTACCCCAATCCCGTCAAAAGAAATTCGCCAAGGTAAACGGAGTGTACACATGATAATCAGCAGTTGCACGACTTTCGATACTATTGGTAACCAATCATTAAAAACATTTGGTGATTTTGTTTCATCAATACTAACACTTTGTTTAAATAATTAAAAATATTCTTGTTTGTAAACAAAAACTCAATCGAGTCTTTGGAAAAATAAAACGAAGATTTGTGTGTATCAAAATTGTGTTTAAATACGGTTTTTAAAATACTATTTACTGTTGATTGGTGTATTTTACGATTGTTAGTTAATATTAGTGTCATCACCCACAACCTTTCTACTACCTAAACCGTCACCATTGTTCCCTAGACCTGTGATCGAAAGATTATTATCGACATATCATTGAAGTAGGCATTGATTAGTGTCATTGTCGGTGACCTGGCGGTCTAGGGGTAAGGTGTAAGGTGTCAGACTTCTGTGCTGGCGGCCGGGGTTCAATCCTCGGTCCCGGCACAGATTTATCTGATTATCAAACCCCTTCCTTCACCTCTGACAAGACATCTTGTGAATGTGGGGAATGCCAGGCCTCCACCGTGGTTCGGATTCCACGTTAAACTGTAGGTCCTCCATTTCATCTCACAATCACCCTACCATTTACACATTAGCGTAAGTGCGTATAACCCGAACGGGTAGTGAGACGCGGTGCTAATAATAATAATTAATGTTATTTGTGTGAATTTATTTAGTTTATTAGTATAAAAATCAAAAATATTTATTTCTTGAGGGTTTAAAAGGAATAGGCTTGTTTCTTCTAGACCACGCATGCCTACCAGTAATTATTATTGCATTATTACATCTCATTATGGCCGTGACGTCACTTGAGGACAGTGTGTGAAAGGTTGCATATATTTGGCTGTTTATTATTCACCTCAACAAATTCTGAAGAATTAGAACATTAGATAGTTTGTCAAACTATTCAAATAATTAGAAACAATACATTTTTGTGTCAGGTCAAAATCAACTGTTCACTATAGCAAATAGCACCCGCAATGGTGGGCACGTTCAGGCCTATTTATAGTAGAATTTTGGTAAAATAAAACTCTTAGAAAATATTTGTACACATTTATTGGGTCAACAATGATATCTTATATTATTAGTGTATTCTACTATATATTAAAATCGACAGCTACAGCTCCCACGACTTACGAAGTGAAAGTAGAACCAGTAACTTGTCTAGCTATCAAGTAAGGAAGGCTATTCCTATTAAAATTCGAGTGTATTATAGTTTGGCAGTGACGGAGGATTGGGGTCCGAATAATGGGAGGGGGAACTGAGGGTGAGTTTTTACACTCCTCAAATGTAATAACATTTTATTAATGTTATACATTCCTCATCAGAGTAATTAGAGTGCCTATAACTCAAGGCTGGTATTAAAACACGGCGTGAAAAACAACACCCTAGTAACATCCAGATTACTAAATACTCTTCACATTCCCATCAGGTGGTGCCGGGAGACGTAACTCATAACGGAGTTTGTCTCCAGACCATCCAGCCTAGGAGTGGTGGTAACAGCTACCAAAAACTACCAGAGTTACTCTCGTAATATATCCGTTCACCAAACCATATGATCCGCAAGAGCATATGTTGAGCTCTGTTACGTTTGGCAAACTTTCACAACAAACAAATACATGTTTTGTATTCCAGCTCAATTCAGTGGCCACAGAGCGCAAAGAGCTTCTCTCATAACATCCTAGACTGCCAAATGAGAAATCTAGGTTAAAACCCTCTTAGAGTAAGAGTGATTCCTAAGTTGTGTCTTATCTCCAGAACGTGTTAGTCCAACACACACGGAAGGAGGAGCCAACTCCTCCCACTGATGAAAGACTTGCCAAGGAGGAGGGGTTTTCCCAACTGTCTGGTGACGACAGGGATCTATGGAAGGTACGGGATCATTTATTCCTAAATTGTTCGTTGTGCTCATTTACGTGCGTGGCTACGCTCGGAGGACACTTGTATGATGGGTTAGAGGAACCTAAGAAAGATCTCTGTTCCCCAAGGCTCTGGTTGCCGGACCGAATTTGGCTGAGCGTTTTCCAGTTTTGAAAGACTTATATAAGATGGTCGCCTGGTGATGTAGCTGTGTCCTTAACTATTTCATGTATTATAATATCTCTTGTTATCAAAAACGCGAAACAAAAACAATTGTTTTATTAATTTTTTTTGTTCTTTCAATAAGTTACAAAAATTCGACAATCGGAAGGGTGTCTGTCTACTGAGATAAAGGGGGCACTGGATGTTGTGCCTGTTCTAGTCTTAAGTTAGATTATAAGACATATGAAGCTAAGATAAGTAAGCCTGTAATGGAAATATATGGCTTGAATAAAAAACTGACCCAGGCCACAGGTTGGGAACAGTAATGGATGTAATAAGTTACAAAAGAACCAATTATACAGTAATCCTTAGGGAAGTATTATCAGACTCGTTTGATAGCACTGCTTATTGATAACATATTATTACCGAGGACATAATTATTTCTCCATTAATGTCTTTCAATAAAAATATTCTGCTGACAGTTACCACCACTCCTACGCTCCAGTAACTCTGACAAAACCATCTCACACATTGCATTACACGACTGCCAATATAACACTTTCCTCAAACCACAACTAAAGAGAGTAGAGAAGATTGCCATGAAAGCTAAAATAAAGTACGAACACGGGAGGGTTAATTATTTCTGAGCCACATCGGTGAGCGCGTGGGTATAGGCGTCAACCCCATCCGAGTTGACTTTCGAATCCAGTCTCTGTAGGGATGGTGTTTTTGTTCTATAAATGTTTACCTCACTCTCATACTTCGGAAATGAATGTGTATTAACCCTCTACCCCCTCTTCACTATTGCAAATACTCAGACAGTCCAGATAGGTAGTAACGCAGTGTTCGATAAAAAAAAAAGATCCGAAAAATTGAAAAGTTTTTAAAACAACTTTCACATATTCATTTGTAAGATCATTTGATCTACAACTGTCACTTTTGATAAATGCGTTGATACCATTTAATTATTATTATCAATAATGGTATATATATAATAATAATAATATTAATAATAAAAAAGTAAAATTATTATAAATGCTGACCGTAAAAAGCACATGTATTTTCTAAAGGCTATCCGTTATACTGTAGTTATTCAAGAAGTAGGCCCTATAGAAATAATAGGTTAGTTTTGTATTAGTACATTTTATCACTAGGGTTATCAAAAAACTAATCTAAATGTTTGTGATGAGGAGAGTAGTTAAGAAGCAGTGCATTCACATTAGCGTGAAGAGTTGATAGAAAAAACCGTGATAAATCACGTGTGAAAAACCGCCCCTCACCCTTAATGTCCTCCAGTTGAGGGTCAAACCTCAGACTTCCTGTCACCAGCAGTCAACATTTATTAAGAGCCTGACATCTTCGAGCACGTGTCCACAGATGTGGTTGTTTGGACATTAACTGACAAATTCCCGATTTTTGTTTTGAAAAAGAATGAAAGTTATTTTATCTCAAATTTACTATTTCAAAGGAAGGAGACTCATTTTAATGTTTATTTAATCAAACTAAAGTATTATTAAATAAAATATTTGACGTAATCCCGGATAGCGTATTATATCTGGCTGGGTGTTCTTGGGTTGGTTTTCCCATCCTATATCTAGGAGAATGCTGGTGCATTTTCTGTTGACAGCCCCTTATCCTTACCGCTTTAGAATAAGTTTTTAATAGAAATGGTGTTAAAAAGAACCAATATCCGCGCCGGTGGCCAAGCTATCAAAAGTATCGCGCAATGAATGTGTGTGCCACGGTTATGTTAAGGTCGTAGCTCATATATTATCAGGGTACATTGCGGTGTCGTATTCTCTGGGCATGCTGGTCCTGCGCCGCATACCCATCATTATACGGACTAGTTTCTAAATTCAATGTTGTTCGTGCAAACTGTGTAAATAGTAATATTTAGATTATGAATATTTATACATGTATAGCGTATCTAAGTATTATTAATTTCTAAACTAATATTTGTTCCTAATTCAAGAATATTGTGTTTTAAGTAATTATTCCTACAAAAGGGTCTTCTACCTACCCAGCTTATAAAGCCCAGGACCTGCTGCTTGAAAACAGCAGGCAAAGCTAGAGAAGTTCTAATGACCTTGACTAATGTCTATGGGATTGCGACACTCCTCCTTGCCCCTCGCCAACAAATATTGGCCAATGAACCAGGGTGTCTACAACCCAGGGCCTTCTATCTTATCGCAAGCAAAACATTGTGCCAAATGTTGAACAAATATTCAAGAATAAAGATCACAATGATTATTTACTAGGCAAGTAAAATAAAATAAAATAAATGAAAATAATACATGTGAAATAATCGTATAAATAATAAGTTTTAAACTATGCAATAATTAAATACATATTTGACTATATTTATGCATTCTAGGCACATGTATCATCATGTATTTGGCAAGCATATTTACCACAATTTTAGAGTATAGGCCTACATGGGTGAAATAGGGGTGAGAGGGTGGGGAATGAGGGACTAATTTAACTGTATTATTATTATTATTATTATTATTATTATTATTATTATTATTATTATTATTATTAGCACCGCGTCTTACTACTGGTTGGGTTATACGCACTTACGCTAATGTGTAATGGTAGGGTGATTGTGAGATGAAATGGAGGGCTTACAGTTTAACGTGGAATCCGAACCACGGTGGAGGCCTGGAATTCCTCACATTCACAAGTTGTGATTAATCTGTTGTTGCTGTTATCACAGATATGGATCTAAATAGCTTCTGGAGCATAGTTAGGATTTAATAGATAGTTTTAGGCTCATAATTATTATTGCAATGTGAGTTGGACAATCCACCTTATTCCTCCCGCCAAGTTCTGATGGATGCTTTATCCATGTAGTATTTCATTTTACTCTTTTTATATTTATTTTTTTACTTTGCGTATTTCTATCTGCGAGACCAACACCTTAGCTCTGTCGGCAGTTTGCCTGCCCACTGGCCTCAAGGTTCCGGGTTTGATTTCTGACATGGCCTGAAAATATTGTTGGTAAAATTTGGATTTCCCCTCTCATGGTGCTGAATTAACGGCCGGGGGGCTGGGTGTTGTGTTTGTTATAGATTTAAGTTAAGTCGTGTGCTGATATAATCACTTGGCCCAGAAAGTGCACACATGCTAAATGCCTCAAATAAATGAAAAATGAAAATGCTACATGTGTGTACTTTTAATTACACTCAACACATTTAATAGTGTATGTCACTCTTATATAGTCAGGAGTGTGCTCACAGCTCTTAGCCTCGACATTTTAAATGAAATCTCAGATTATTTAGGTATTGCGATGAACTGCAGTGTGCTGTGTTTTGATATTCCATTACAATTTGAGTGGATGATAATCATCAGTATTTTCACGTTTTGGAGTGTTTTGAGCATAGTTCTGGTGTACTTTTATGAAGTCAGAATATGTAATAGGCTGTAAAGGTGGATATTGAAACAAAGATTCAAACAAGTCAAAAAAGAGAGACGAGGGGAGTTGGGAGGTGCGAAGTTTCCCAATATAGAATGCGGGTACAAAAAAAACATAAATGTTTGAGATCCATTGTTCTAAACTAGAGGTACTCATGTTTAAATATTTCCAGGGGAAGCATCTATTTATCTTCTTGGCCAACGGGGGTTAAGAATCTTTGACCCCCAAATCCTCACTGCAGCTTTTAGAGTACAGCATACCTATTAATTTTATCAGAATACGACACCTGTACATTGTAGATAGTAACCAACAAATAAGTTCTAAATTTGGGTTTATAATCGTTTCTTTAAGAATGAGGGTGGATTTCTTATAGCCCCTCAACACGCCTACCCTATAGATGGAGCCAAAGAATGTAGTGTGTTAAAACAAATGTTATTATAAAAAAGTAGAAATATAAAACAGTGTTAACGCTAGTTGATTGTACTTTTGTTTCCGCTTAGAACGGTACGTAGCCTACGTAACAACCGATTATATAGCTATCCGTCCTATGTAGCTGTAGTACACTAACATTGGACTGTTCTTGAGCTGTACTATGAAGCTGTAGTACACTAACATCGGACTGTCCTTTGGCCGTCCACTAGAGCTATGTAAATCAAGGCAACACAGCCGAATTTTGATAAGGGAATACATCTAGTAGAATAAAGGTAGATGGAACTATGGAGGGGTGAACTGTGTTATACTGAGCAAAGCTCGAACCACCATCTATCTGATCCCAAGCCAAGTTTGAGCAACATAGGTTTATTATAGTGTTGTGATACAGCTACAGTGGACAGTGTTTAATACGAGTATATAACTCAGCAAGTTACAGTAGTGCAAACACAAATATAAAAGATGTCGGCCCTAGATGTGCTTCTTATGCAGTCTCGTGTGAATGTAGTACATAAATTAACTCATGTTATACTTGATTTAAGTGGAATAGAAACCACTCTTCATTAGAAGTATCCAGCACCTCGCACCAGTGGGCACATGGAATAAGGCGTCCGTATATGTTTTTTTATACAGGGAGATCGACGATTGAATCATGGTTGGGAGTATTCAGGATTTTTAATGCGGTTTTTCATTCTTCATCCACGGAAATGCAGGTACTTTTCCGATATATGTTACCTTATTCATCCCAATCACATTAATATAATCATGTGAATATTCAGGATGGCTGGTATGATTCACTCAAAGCACAAGGAACTAACTAACTCGGAGAAGAGTCAGAGCCATCTTTAATCTACAACGTGGTCTAGCACCTTTTAACTATGCAACCCTACGTACGGCCGTGTAGGGCGGCTCGGGTCGTTCTCGCATTTCAAAGGCGTTTCTCAAAGTTTTGATGATGATGGATCACCAAATGGAACTTATATGCACTGAGGGACCACCGAGGCCCTGGGAATGAGGGGATGCATGGGAGTTTATAATTATGCAGATGTTTTTTAACATTTTAAAGAGTTCCATTTTAGGCCTATAGGCTACTACATAGAGTACAAAACTAAAATTAATGTATTACATTAACTGTTGAAATCAAATGTAATATAGTTATATTGACTTTGTAAGTAATAGTTGTTTGATTATTTCTAATACTTTAAGTCTAATATTTTTAAAAATAAATAATTGTTCATATTTGTTGATTAAAATTGGTACGGACGTCCTTTTCTATCAGATTTGTGTCTTTCATTGTATGAATATGTAATATTATTTAATCATTTGAGTCTAAAACTTTTGTACTATATGATCCAACATTATCTAAACCATTATTACTACTAAACTTCCTGAAATCCTGCGGCCTACTTGATAGGCCAACGCGGCACTATTTACGAAAGTTATTTGATTGATAATTAATTTGTTAAAGAGTCCTAATAAAATCAATGAATGTAGTAACGTCTACTTTAATAAAATTATGACTAGAAAGGCAAGATTAATGTTTAGCTATAGCTTAAGAGTCCTAGGTTCACATTCCGATTGATTGTAACGGATATGTTGGTTCTACATTCTCTAACCGGGAGAATGTAAGTGCATGCAGTTATTTAAAATTAACCTTCTTCACCTTTTTAACTTTAAGATCATCACCGATAGAAAGTTTTGCCATAGTATATCAATATACAGTCGCATGGCAGCTATGCCAATATTGTCTACTATTACTTTGCTAATTAAACTGAAAAGAAAGAAAAATAATAATTTTAAAGATACGCACACGCATGCACGCACACACAAACTGTATATGTTTACATTTTGAGTTCGCAGACATACGGTGGTAGCTCCATTTTTTACAATATATGGCTGTACTTTATTTTTTTCCTAAAGCTGTAATACAGCTAAAGAGAGTGATTAATTTTTGGTGAAGCCGCTATGAAACAAGTTTTTATTACTACAAGTTTAGAGTTGGAGATTTTATTTATTTTTCCCGTACAGATAAAAAGCTGTCTCGACATAAAGTTAATAATTGAGAGCTGGTAATATTTAAAATTATACCTACAACACGATTTTACATGTAATAATCTCATGTACTAAGCTATACAATAAAATGAACTCCGGCTAGTAAATCAGTAAAAAGTACAAACACAATAACTTTGAGCGTAAATCAATAAATAAGTTTCTGAAATGAGTTAAACATTTTTTTTTATAAAGCCACACTATACATAGTGATTTTTAAGGGGAGATGAGGGATTTAGATGGTTGATGCACGAGGGGAAGTTAGACAAACTAAAAATGAATAGAAGTTATGTGTCACACTGTGCGGCAAAAATAATTGGTAGGAAACGTTAGAAAGGTTAACTGATAATGTGTAAATAGTCGAATCAATTAGATAAATTTGTTTTTTAGCATTTATAAATATAGATTCTTTAATCTTTAGAACGAAATTTCAACGGTAATATTAAAAGTATATTAAATTGAACATGTTCATATAAGTATAAAATTACACGTTAGTCGTGAATTATGAATATTATATTCCATTCACGGTAGGAATTACTCTCTGAAAGGTCTTTTTTCCTACCAATATCCTACTATATAGTAGATTTATGGTAGGGAAAAAGACCTTTCAGAAGTCAATTCCTACCGTGAATGGATTATACATGTCTTAAGACTAGATTGGATGAAAGGGACTTTTTGCGCAGATTAACCTAAGGTAAATTAGCATTGTTTATTTATAGTAGCCTACGAGTTTAACCTTATAAACTGATGACTTACTATAAAAACAGGGATGAGGATAGTTGTTAAGTAGTGCACCCACATTAGCGCGAAATACGAGATAGGAAAAATACAAGTGATAAATTACATATGTAAAGCCACCTCCATTGCAATCGACCGGGGTTCAAACCTCACTCCACATTTTTCTCTCTACCAGCAATCAAGTCTATTGCGAGCATGTTGTTTAAATCTGTATGTAGATTTGAAAAATAATACCTAAACAAGGGAATCGAGCCCGGGACCCATGGTTTAGCGCACAGATGCTCTCTAGTGAACTATACAGGGTTCACCCCGTACCTTGAGTCATGATTCACTTATAGTTTAAGGCAGAATCTGTGATGTACGTGTAGATAGGGAGCTATCATTGATACCACAGCAACCGACGACTCAGGGGTGGCTTTATGCTGCCTGGATCGACCTAGGTGGTCTTAGGGTGTAAGGTGCTCGGTTCAGGACCTGGTATTAGTGAGTTCAAACCCATCCGATATCGAAGGATTTTTTTTGAGAAATACAAATCTGTAGCACAATTTCCTTGGGAGGGAAGGTAAAGTCGTCTCTCCCATGTCGGTTGTATTTTATGGTTACTAAAACGATTTTTTTTTAAATTAAATATTTAAAAAAGTAGATATTTTGACACTGAAAAGACACGCTAAGCCAGGCATGTCAAAGTTGAGGCTTATATAATTTCGAATTATGCAACTAAGAAATCGGTCACTATTTTAGGGATATAGCAAGTGATATTGGTATACCAATTCTTTATTTTTTACTCACCAGAGATCAATTAATAAAAAAAGGTTAAAGGTTTGCACCAAATATGTGCAATGTTTGGCAGCACTTGCGTGTGAGAGCAGTTTTATTTTATTTTATGAAAAGGAACAACCTCCTGAAAGACCACAGCTCAAGGACATGAACTTGTCATCAATTACAAAAGTATAAAGTAGCCACAAAGTTAAAAGCCTTCAATATTTCTGGTAAAAATTGAGGGTACAGCAAGTCTTAAAATGTTCTATAATCTTAATTTTCTTTGTGTATTTAAAATATGTTTTTTATTATTTTATTTAGACGGCTATTGAATTTTTTGAAATGCGGCCTTCTCAATATTTTCAATCCTAAATGTAGCTTTTCATATATATATATATATATATATATATCATGATACGAGTGTTCAGAAAGTCCCAATTAAAAGAAAAATCAATACATATTAGGGACCCTCTTCGATGGCCAAGTAGTCTAACGCGCTACTCTCTCAGTAGATGACGGGGAGATTGAGGTTCGAGTCTCGATCAGGCGTACTGAGGGTGACTTTTCCAAAATGGTTTTCCACACAAATGAGGGTACACTTTCTCTAAATTTAACCTTCTTAATCCCTAAAACTATTAGCGTAATTCGTACATAAGCGCACAACCCGAACGGGTAGTAAGGCACAATGTTAAAAAAAATGTGTTAAGTGACTTAAATCTCTAGCATAGTAAAAATAGAATAAAAGACACAAGTTTACACCTAAAAACTTGTTGGTCCATTGCAAATATTCCATGGTTATTTTCACACAGCCAAAACATTTCGCTGTTATAAATATGAGCGCAATGAAACATACAAAAGGGGTGTTTGCGTGTTAAGTGACTACTCCGTTGACAAAGAAATAAATACTTTGAAACGTTAAACAAAGACTAGGCATGTTCTCTTGAGTCGGAACAGACGAGTAAGTACACAATATACAGTACATAAACACTCTTTAAGCGTTGGTTGAGGGAACAGTGTAAAAGGGTTTCAACTCAAAATGAAAATTTTAAGAAATAAAATCTATTATTTATTTCCCAAACAAAAATTTGGCACGTAAAACTCAAAAGTCTTGGTTTCGAGTGCCGTGTCCAGTTCATCATTTCTCAAATAAGTTGCATTTAGCTAAAGGTTTCGTTGACGGGAAAAATGTCTCAACCTCCACAACTTATACTTTAAATTTTATGTATCCATTTAATGTACAAGCTCCTAGTCGCCTTTCCTATCTTGATTATGGGGTAGTACAAAAAGAAGGCCCCATATCCACAACGGTGGGCACGTGGTCTAAATGTAAAGCTCATCAAGTCTGGAGTGCCAGTCGAGGTGGATCAAATCCCAGCTGAGTATTTTCAGAGGTGTTTTTCTTAAATGGTTTCACACTCTTCCTCCAAGCAAATTTTGGTGCATTTCCTAAAAATTGTATCTTCCTCATCTATATTCTACTAGCGTACCTAATATATACATGCATGTAACCCAAACTCGTACTAAGACGTGGTGAAAACAGCAATAACAAATAATTATGTAGTCTTCTACCCAGTAGAACTCAATATTTATTTAGCAATGCATCTTACTAGCTAATTAGCTATGGATGAGGAAGGTTGAATTGAGGGGAGATGTACCGAAACTTGCGTGTAGGGATAGTAGAAAACCATTTAGGAAAGCCACCCTCATTACACCCGTCCAGGATTCGAACCCTGATTTCCCTGGCATCGGCAGACTATTGTGAGAATGACGCCTTAAATCATGTGTCCACCGAAGCGGGTAAAACATAACCAAACAATACAAATCCACACAGCTTTTGTTCTCGTGATCGGCGAAGTAGAGGTTCGGATCTCGGCTGGGTGTACATTTAATTTATCAGCGTTTTAAAATTCCCTCTCCACGCTAATGTTGGTGCATTCTTTGAACTAGCTCTTGTTAATTTTCACCCCACGAATTAAGCCATTAATTAATCTTGCTGTTAAAGTGTCTGCACCAAAGATTAACTATACAAATTTCATAATGATGTGGATTGTTTGACCTCATAAAGAATCGAACTCGGTAGGTTCAATTGGACCCACACTGGTGTATCTAGTCTGGTTTTTATGATGACTGGAAGGGTAGGTTTTTAGTCTCGAACAGGTGTATGGAAGGTGTTTTTCCCTGAATTGTTTACCACTTTACCTCCACGTAAAGGCTCGCATTTGGTGTCTCTCAAATTTTATATTCTTCATCCCTATCCCATAATCGTTATTAAATTCGTTAATCCCAGAAAGGTGATAAGCTTCTGAGCGAAACAAGTTACAATTTAAGAGTGAAGGTAAAAAAAACCGAACAGATAGTATTTTTTTTAACATTTATAAATAGGCATTTTAACTTCGAAACTTAATTTTTAGGAAATGATTTTGTTGTAAAAAAAACATGAATTAAGTAGGCCTAAAGTTCATTCAAAACCTTAATTTTTGTCATTGTTACGTGTGTTATTTTGCTATCATTACCACTACGGCACCATTCGGCTGTATATAAGATGGGTAAGTTAAACCACTGATATTATTATTATTATTATTATTAGCACCACGTCTTACTGCCCGTTCGGGTTATACGCGCTTACGCTAATGTGTAATGGTAGGGTGATTGTGAGATAAAATGAAGGACCTACAGTTTAACGTGGAATCCGAACCACGGTGGAGGCCTGGCATTCCTTACATTCACAAGATGTCATGTCAGAGGTGAAGGAAGGGTTTGGTAATCAGATAAATCTTTGCCGGGACCGAGGATTGAACCCCGGCCGCCAGCATAGAAGTCTGACACCTTACCCCTAGACCACCAGGTCACCATAAACCACTGTTAACATCTCTAGAAATCTGAATAGATATTTACTTATCAATTTTGCAGAGCGAAACTGAAACAAATATTAGTTTTATTGGTCAACACCCCTCGGAACAGAACCAGGGGCCCTTGCACTCATGGTAAACAACTCTTACCC
>CABFOW010002534.1:35601-47006 GCA_902141385.1 Timema californicum | reverse complement strand
TTTTTTGATATTTAGAACAGCAATTATCAAAATATAATTATTTTTTGACTAACCACGTGTTTGAACGTAGGGCAATACGTAGTTTTTGTATGAGAGAGTATAACTTTGAGGTAGTTTATTTTCAATATCTTGATATAACTCCAACGTGGCACCCAATTACACAAATAGTGATAAATAGTTAATTTTTTTCTTGTAGGTGTTCAATCAATCTGATTGACACGCTACAAGGAGAAAGATTATGTATTTCTCAACTTTAGTCTTACAGTTAATAACAAAAATATTATACTCCTTTACTCTCCCCACTGACTCATTTTCCTCAAAGAAACGCCCTTTGCTTTTTGTTATTATTTGAATGTACTAAAAACAATCTGTTATTTGACATTTTGACAGAACTAGTGATATAATAGAAGGTTTTAAAGAATGTATCTTCTAGTTGGGTATTAAAAATATATCTAATTCAAATATTAGCTTACGGCATATAAAATTAGTAGGATGGTTACTAAATTATAATTATAGGCATAATATAATAACATATATTAATTATATTATACTTATTTTTAAAAAACATTCGTTATCTAAGTTTTATTACGAATATGTGAACCCTCCTTATGGGGTTCACTCATTTCCGGGGAGGGGGGGTTTCCAGACCCTCCAACCCATACCAATCTATGTCTATTCTTTTTAGCTTCAACACTGCGCTGCTTGTATTACTAACCATATATTTATACTAATAAGGTAGGAATGGAGGATATAAAAATATAAATTAAGCCTGCCCACTTTTACTTGAAAGGAAGGAAAATAACCATTCAGGAAAAAAATACTTTAGTACATACGACTTGGATTCGAACCCTGACTCTCCCGTAACTAACAAGCCAAAAACAAACTAGACGAGACTTTGTCCACGTGCACAAAGACGTGGCACATAATTTGTTGTAGACATCACATCCTTATTAATTTTCCAAAGTAATTGAACATAATTTATAAAATCTAGCAATTAAAATTGACAGGCTCATATTTATTTAGTTATCAATTATTTGATACTCGAATAAAATGGATGGTTATCAAAATTATTTCACAAACATTTTAACATATTATATTCTATCTTTATTGCAAGATTTTATAGTTTATAATTATTTGAAAAGATCAATACAAATAAACATTTTCAACGGAATTTTCTGCCACAGAAGACGAACTAAACTGGTTTGCTCTACAAATAATAATATATTTCTTTAATACGAAAGTGTATATTCTTGTCAGACCCAATATTGACCTATTTTATTAGTCTAAATTGACAAATGAGGACTAATAGATATGTGTTGAGCTGAAAATGTTCAACCTATATTAAAATTACAACAATCTTTACAGGACCCATCTCGGTGGCCACATGGTTTAAGACATCACTCTCGCAATAGACTAGACTGCCAATGACGGGGAAATCAGGTTATGATCTCCCTCGGATGTACTGAGGGTGGTTTTCCCTAAATGGTTTACCACTCTCCCTCCACGCGAATGGTGGTACGCTTACTATAAATTCAACTTTCCTAATCCCTAACACATTAGAGTAACTAGTACATGCCCCCCCCCCAACATCATTTGGCCCCCCCTCTCTCCCCAGGAGCATCTCTGGATCGGCGGGGACTACGGGGGAAAATTAAAACAAATAATACTGCCTACACTTTGTAAATATGAATGTCTCAAGTACATTTTGTACATTTTCTATTATTAAACCTTTTTTTTAACTAAAATTTACTTCTCTTTTTTGTTTTATTCATTTGAGTAAGATATTTATTTTATTTAATCTAAACAAAGTATTTACTAAAGAAAATAATATTTCTACTTTTAGCTTAATACTACGTAAGTTGCGCACGAGTTTGCTAGTACCTATTAAACAAAAGAAAAAAAAGTTATTTTCTTTTCGCTCTTAAATTTCAAAATTTCATTCATATTTAACAAACTTAACTGACACAATGGATCATAAATTTTATGTGCTAGACAGTCAAACAAATTAACACTAAAAACACACTAAAAGCAACACTTGAAATATGCTATTACTCACTGGATATGAATTCGAAAGAAAAACATATTTAGCGAGGCGTTACTTTTAAAATAATTTAAACGAGCCGGGTGCCTCGTTGAGAAGTGAGCGCCATTAAAGAATACAACAAACTGCATTAAAAAAACTTTTGTGAAAGAATGCAAGAGAAAAAAGAGAGTAATTTATAGGAGTAATGACTCACTCTCCTTAAAATATATTTGTTCTTTGAATTAAAAGGTCAGCCATGAATTAATAGTAGACGATGCAGACATATTCAGTATATGTTTGCTTTCTTTTAAAAGATGGAGGCAAGATATCATACAGGGTTAACCTAAATGGTATTTACTATTTCAATTTATTAATTTTTGTCACTTCGTCTTACTACTTGGTTGGGTTTAACGCATATGTACTAATTTGTCAGGTTGAATTTAGAGGGAGTGGAAGACCATTTAGGAAGAACCACTCCCAGTTCACCCGACCGAGATTCGAACCTCGATCTCCCCATCCTCAGCCACAATAATGAATTAAGTTAATATATAAATTGAGTGCTGAAATAATTTCTCTTTTCATAAATTGAACGTTAAATACCTCGAATAAATTAAGAAAAAATTTAGTACGGATTATGGTCCCTCAATTGGTAACTGGTTCTATTTCAATGTATAGTCGTATTTTTCAACTATAATTAAACTGCCATAATTTTATGAACTATGTTTAACGTGAATCTCACCGGTGGGCAGGTGTATAGAGGGGCTGGTCTCACTTGATCTGGTTTGCTGATTACGAGGATAGGATTACGTCACCTCATTGGGTGGGTACCGAGGTCATTTTTATTTGGTTATTTCGCACTCTACCCCCACGAAAATGCGGACAAACTTTCTATAAATTCCACCTTCTTCCTCTCTACCAACGCATCACTATCATATTTTAATATGTATACTGCCGATGACAGGGAAATAGGGTTTCAGACCCCCGTTTGATGAACTGAGGATTTTTGTCGGAAATGGTTTTACACTCTTTTTTTGATGTAAATGTGATTCCAGAACATTTCCTTGAAAATTCTACCATCCTAATCACAAGTACATTAGCGTAGTTAGTACGCTACACAATCGTAAAACCCGAACGGGTACTGAGACGCTAGGGGAAGGGAGGGAACCTTGCAAGGGATGTGCATATACATCCTCAGAAACTGACTTAATCCACATCTTTGAGGAAATTTAATTCTCTTTTATGAATCACAGATTGAGGACGATAATTTAGAGATTTGACAGGGTTAATGAGTTCAAATATTAAAGAAATATTTTAACTAGCAATAACGATGTTAGATTGGAAATTAGGAGAAGAATATAGTTGGGAAATGTATGCTATTACTCGCTAATCTCGACTCCTTTCAAGGAATTTAAAACTCAGAATACACAAAACAATAATTTTACTGATTGTTTTTCTTAGGCGTAAAACATGGTCTCTAACCTTACATGACAAACATAATAAGGGAACTCGAAAACAAGGTGCTCAGGAAGATACTTGATAAAATAATTTAAAACATAATGAGGAATAAAGGAGGTTACATTTTGATGAGTTACATACCCTATACTCATCACAAGACATTTTTAGGATAATCCATTCTTGTAATACCGTGGGAAGGACATGCAGCGTGAATGGAACAATCTAGAACTGTGTTCAGAGTATTTACTGGCAAACCCAATGGGAAGAGACCATCGGAAAGATCTAGACGCAGGTCCGTTGGTTTAGGTTTTTTAATAAAATAGGAAACAAACACCAAATATATAGCTAACTCAAGAGTATCTGTTTGTGGCATGCGGCCCACGAACTATACAGTTTTAGAATTGACACTTTAAACAATTATTTTGGAAACCCCTGTACGGCACTAAAATAACTCCATCACGTCACCGGTTTTAGCTCGCAGTCATATGAAAAGTAGTTTTAGCCTGGTTTCAGACACTCCACTAATTTGATGCGATTTCAGACGTAGGAAAGCTTTTGAAATATGAGTTGGTCATGAGTTATCTTAATAAACAAAGACCTTGACACTGTTTTAACGCAAGGTGGGAACAAGAATTAAAGTTCGTATTATTATAGTGTTTATAACAAAAATATTTTTTGGTCAAAATAGTAAATATATTGCTCCAGTAGATTGATTTACTCTAATTTTCTATACGAGGCAGTTTCATCATTTCTTGAATATTTGTCGTGGAAATATTAGCATATTTCGACACAAAGACTTTTTCTCTTAATTTAAATGTCATGAAAAATATTCAAGAATTATTGAGATTATTATAAGACCTTCATAGATAATTTCACTAAGCCATAGAGAAAGGATTACTTATTTCTCTATGACTGACTTAACGTATTTAATGTAGAAATGGTTTGTTAATTTTGTCAAAAAATGTGTTTTTTTACCTATAAAAACTGAAAACTTACTGTACATAGCTTGCATTCCTTTCCACCTATTCAACCAATGCCTGAAATCAGTTGAAACGTCGAAATTATCTTACGATTGACCCATTTCCGTTTTGTGTGGAAATACTGTGCAGGGTTAATACGTTTGGTAGATTTGAAATTACCTGAATTTTCAAGGATTTTCAAACAAAATATTATAAATTTTCCATTATTTTATAGTCAAAGCTAGGAATAAATAAAACTTGTTATTTTCGCTGCTCTCTATTACATTCTAGACATTGCAATGTCCTGTCGTTGTCACCCCCGCGTTGGAAGCCAATTGTAATGTCCTGTCGCTGTGGTTGTGCCCTTTGCTGGAACGCCATTTGTAATGTGTTGTTTAGTCCTACATTGGAATGCCAATTGTAGCGTACAAACTCCTATCTGCTAATGCCCCAAAGTGAGATGCAATTTGTAATGTACTACGTAACACTGTCGTTAATTGTTACCTTGTTGAGATGCCATTTGTAACATCACTAACCCTTCGTTGTGATGCCAATTGTAGTATCTCTACTGTTGATCTTAACTGCTGTCCCGTTGTGCGCCATTTGTAACATCTCACGTTGTTACTATTAATTGTACTCCACCTTATTTAAAGCTGTATGCGTGGATACTAGTTTGTAGATACTAAACTTTTTTCAGAGTATAGTTAAGTTTATTTTACATGAATTTAAAGTTACAGTTCGTCAAACGTATAAACACTGTACATGATATACATCAAATGGACAGTATGCCCATCTATTCAAACATTATGATATGACCCTACTAAGCACGCCTACTTCACTAGACGTCAAGCGGGGAAGCCGTTTGAAGAAGAATAATGTGCTTTTACAAGACTAGCGTCTTGTTGAGCTGAGGAGTGTGAACCCCGTAGTTCATACTCTCGAACCCAGACCACTCTTTGCTTTCTTTTCATCGACCAATGGGGTTATTTTCTATGAGCGCGCAAATTAAAAAACAAACGCGGCGTCACCCTGCACCTGCTATTAAATTACTGCGTAATACAACCTGGAAACAAAACCATGCTTCTGATACGTGCAGCTAAACGAAAAAAAAAGTTGTGAGTTTACTTTATATTAACTGAAAAGAAGAAATATTAATATATTTACTTTAAAATATGATCTCAAATATTAATAAAGACAGGAAAAATCGATAACATTACAACATAATTATTAAAACGAAACATGTCCTCGCCAAACCATTTTAGTTGTAGCTAAAGCTAATAGTTCACACTGAGCTATAGTCTTCCACTTTGTATTTCATAAATTGTTGGAAATATCTCTGAGAGTTCTATCGATTTCTTAAAATTTGCACCAGTTCTACAGGTTTTCCTTGTGCGTATCAATCCTGCAGGGGTATATAATAGTCAGATCACCATAGAAATAATCTTATCTAGAAGTTCATTAATTTACTGGGAGCTATTTGTAAGAAGAAACCTGAGTGGGGCTCTGCGTCTCTAAGCCCATGCGGGCAATACTCATTTAATGAAACTAATTAACTAGGGACGAGGAGGTAGAATGTATAAGACATGTTCCCGAATTTGTGAGGGGAGAAAACGAGGGATACTATTTAAGAATAAACTCCCCACTATAGACATATGGTATTCGAGCCCCAGTCTCCCCACCATAAACAATCCCGTTTAGATGAGCCTGACACTCGGTCCGCGTGCCCACAGGTGAGAGTAGAAACAGTGTAGTTTTTAGCGAGGGATATTTGATTCCAAGAGCGTGGTCGCGTGACCAAGAGATAACATCAGAGGGCGAGTGGAGCTCTATTGGCGAGCTACTGTTGGACACACACTAGCACTCAAACAGCACTCCGCCTCGTTCTTTAGTACTGACCTAGATGTGCATTAGGATACTCATACGCCAATAACGCATGTGTCATGTTGTCATATGTTATCATATATATATATATATATATATACACATGGTGTTCGGAAACTCATGGCTTAAACTGAAAATACAGCTTGTTTGAACCGAAAGTAATACAAAATACTTATTATTATTAGCACCGCGTCTTACTACCCGTTAGGGTTATACGCACTTACGCTAATGTGCAATGGTAGGGTGATTGTGAGATGAAATGGAGTACCTACAGTATAATGTGGAATCCGAACCACGGCGGAGGCCTGGCATTCCCCACATTCACCAGATGTCTTGTCAGAGGTGAAGGAAGGGTTTGGTAATCAGATAAATCTNTCACAAGATGTCTTGTCAGAGGTGAAGGAAGGGTTTGGTAATCAGATAAATCTTTGCCGGAACCGAGGATTGAACCCCGACCGCCAGCATAGAAGTCTGACATCTTACCCCTAGACCGCCAGGTCACCTACCCTAATACATTTAAATTATGGTCAAAGTTTCGGCGTACAACGGTAATACACAGTTCACAAGATAACTAAGCGTTTCAAGTATGCATGTACATTAAACAAGTTGCATAGGAATTAGGCGCGCGAGGCACTTCACACCTCGACTTCTTGGAACACGGCAGCAGAACATACCACAATTAATAGTAAACAACTAAGTAGTCCATCTAGAAATTAAAATACGTTCTGAGGGTCATCATTAACGGTCCTACATCAAGGAAAGTGCTTGCCATTATTACATGTACAGTGCGGCGTGCCTAGATCCTATGCAACTTGTACAAGCATGCTTGAAAAGCTTTGCTATCCCGCCGTTGTACGCCGAAACATTGAACACCATTTAATGGTATTAGCATAAGTTCCTGGATGTAACTGTACAGGGATTTTGTATTACTTTGGGTTCAAACAAGCTATATTTGCAGTTTGGGCTATGAGTTTCAAACATTCTTTATATAAAAATAAATATATTATGATAGGAAGTACGTTTTATGAAACACAAATACTTTTTTTCCGTCCATAATTGATAAAATTTTACTAGATTATTAGTGTTACTTTATAGGTATTTATAAGATCCATCAAAAGTGACATGATAATCACATGACTTGACTTAAGAATATACGAAAGTATTTTTAGTAACTTGTATATCTGTCAAATACGGTCCTTCCTATTTTATCGTTTGTAAATGCAGACCACTCCTTATTAAGTTTTCAAAGGCTCTTAAGAATTCTTATGACAATTTAACTCAAATAGAATAAATATTTGACGTGTGCAGAATAGTGATAGATTCTTGGATTGAGTCTTCTTAGTAATAAAAACTGAAAGAAAAAAATCTGCAAGATTGAAAGCTATGTCTCGATAGTTCCTAATATATTTCTTGAGATGGTAAATATTATTAAGGCTAACCCTGTAATATAAATGGGGACATGTAACAAATGGTAGTGTAAAATAGCAGATGTGCACGAAGGCAGTCTGAGGAACTCATCAGAAGATCAGTTAAAAAAAAACGTTGAGACATGTCAGCTTCATCAGATTCACTCTTAAGTTCAGATAAGCTTTTCGCGGGGTTGATGAGCTTGCCATGTAGTAGGTTACTCCTCTTTCAGTGGCCGGGATAGACGGGTAGCCTTGGATGTGCTCGAGAGTGGGTCATGACCCACATCGGTGGACAGGTGGGCTCAGGTGTCATTCTCCTTTATATATGTCTGACTGGTGACGTGTAGGTTGGGCTTATAATCCCGGCCAGGTGTACTCATGGTCTTTTTTACTCAATTATTTCCCGGTCTCTTTTTTTTACGCAAATGTGGGTACATTTTTGAAACTCTACTTTCCTCACTCGAATCTCTTTTGTGTACATAACAAATAGCACTGATGGGTAGTAAGACACTGTGAATGAACAATAAAAGGGTGTTAAGGAGCTGTATTACAAATGACGGTAAACATTCTCATGTAAGTTATTTTCTTCATCACTCAGAGTGAATCGAAATTTAGTCTCCTTTGGCGATTCGGAGTCCACTATGTATTTTTATATATAGTGAGAGAGAGAGAGGTTTGGAGTTCACTATATAAAGAATATCGAGGCCTATATTTATATGTATAATATAGATGCATATATATATATATATATACTTTTTCGAGATCGGGAATCTAGTCTATTGGTAAAGTGAATAAAACTTTAGACCAAACGACCACTAATGCGAGTCAAAACTCGAGTTAAATTCAGGTCAAATCTTGTCAATTTATATTTTAAAAGTTTAAATGAAGGGGTTCCAAATTATCAGAAACAAACAATACAAGTTTTATTTCTACTACACTATCCTTTTTTTTTTTTTGCTGTGATTATAGAAATTATGGAGGTAGTTATGAGAGTAAGTGTTCACAAATTGACATGGACCAACGGTGGCTTCTTTTTAAAGTTAATTACGTTACAACACATGGGGTTATTAATGGCTTAATCTATGTACAGTCAAATTGGTATAGGAAGAGCCTTATCTCATAGCCAACTACTAGATCTACTTTCATGTATTCACACGTCAAGTATGATGATCTACAAAATGTCACTTATCAACAAAAATAATAATATGGATAAATATCAATTTTCGAAGCAAAAAATTATAGATGTGATAGTCGAATCCTTCATCACCTTAAACCCTATGGTATTCGAGAGATTAGAGATTTATAAAAATCTCAAAAAGGTAGACTACTTATGAAGACCTTGAGTTCAAATAACCATTTTAAATAAATAAGTGAAGGGAATTATTATATATACTTGAGTATTTGGGAGAGTAAACTATCCCCAAAAAAGGAGAAATTGTATTAAAATAGTAAATCTACTAAAAAAAAGTGCTCTCTTTGTCTTTTATAACATAATATTCATGATAAACAAAATATCATTTGTCAGTGGCACTGAGCCTTAATCATACTTTTTAAAATAATAATTTTAATATTTTCGTTTTAACTTAAATTGTAGGTTTAGGCCCTACATTTTTAGAGCTAAGGATTCAAATTTGGATTTTAGATTCAAAATAAAATTTAAGATTCGGATTTGATCAATCCCTACAAAAAAAAGTTGCTATTTTTTTAAAAGTTTATCCCTCCTAAAATATTAGTATAGTTAAGTATAAGAAAGGGAATAATTAAAAGAAATGAACCCGTACTAACGCGTAGAAGGAACGTACCAACATGTTTCTTGTAAAATTATTCTCCTTTTATTAAATTGTTGTCGTCCTTGGTGGTCTTGCGGTAAAGTGCTCCCCTAAGAATCCAATATTCGTCAGTTAAAACCCAGCCGGGTTCAACGGATTTTTATTGAACGATTAAAATCTATAAAACATCTTCCTTCGGAGGGTAAGAAACGCTTTAGGTCCCATATCGATTGTGGCATGTAAAATAACCCTGTAAATTACGTTAAAATACTTTTCCCGACAAAATTGGTGAGCCCTTTCAAGCTTGCTCATAGAAATTCAGTGTGGAATACAACGGGAAGCTACCACACTTCCTGAGCCTCCCTAGTACATGGGATTTCTACCAGATGGTGTAGGCAGCACTAACCAGCCGAAGGGCTAAGTACATTACGAGCTCCGGATGGATCGAAAACACATCAAACCAACCCGCAGGTTGTTAAACTTAGGAAGAAGAAGATTAAGTTGTTAAAACACACATCTCGAACGTATGGATTTAAAAAAAAAAATACATAAGCTCACAAGCCAAACTATTCCAAACTTTTTTTTTTGCTAGGTCAATTTTTTATTTTTTTATTTTGAACGACCCACGAGTCGGAGGAATTCCGAACACGCCGCGCTGACAGCCCCGCCAACTGTTTCTTGATCCCCTCTCGCCCCGACACCGCCAGTTAGTTTCGGTCAAGAGCAGCGGTTTAACCGCGACTCCACGTGTCTCTCGTAAGAGGCCCTGAAACGTGCTTTAAACTAAACCTTCCACCAGCACACAAAACAAACACTCGGACCAACTAACAAACCAAACAAATAAATTATATACGTCACATTAAAAAAAGAAACAAATAAGAATCTAGCAATCGGAAGCTATTTCAGCATGGATGATTATTATCAGTCTTATTATAAACTCGGATCCACCAGGAGCTACAATTTGTGTGACTCAATAAAAGATAAACCAACTACACCAGAAAATAGGCTAACGATAGAGCACCTTACCGTCAGTATATTCTATAATAATAGTAATAAATCCATCCATTCTCATGAGATTGTAGAAATACTTTAGAACGAAAGAATATTTCGTTTAGTTCATATTTTATCTCCTTCATAAGAGCTCGAGCCTGAAATGAATAATGTTTATAATTTTTTTTTAAAATGGGAAACTGTGATTTCTGGATTAGAAAGGTTTTCCCCCCATATTTTAAACCTTATTCATTGATATATTAACCGGCCCGAAGTATAGTGGTCAGTGCACCTGGCTACGAGTCTAGGGATTCCGGGTTCGATTCCCGGCTGATACCATAGACCATATTTCCCGAAAGAGGAACTATCCCGACAGTCACCAGGATTTGGTTAGCTAGGCTTTAGTTAGGGTTAAGAGCTGCCACTGGTTCCACGCCCTCATATTCACCATCACCATCACCATCACCATCATCGGGATATGGAAAGATTCCCCACGGAAAAGATCTAAGTTTTTTAAAATTCGGGCGTCACCTGGGCAACGGTACATTACTACTTGCTAACCTTTACACAAACTGGAATACGGGGGATGTATCCCCGACACGCATTTAAAAATATTAGTATATTTATTAAAATCCTCAAATTTAAATACATGCATCAAAGTAATTATCTAAATAAAAATGTTAAGGTCTCAAGAAAAGTTTATTTTTAAATAAAATGTTAATCAAGCGAGTACAAATAGTTTCCAAAATAAAACGTTAAAATAAATTCAACACTCGCCTGCACACCCTTCTATTCAACAAATATGTTTTATTTAGACTGCGCTCAAATGGTTTATTAACGACCTAATTGCATTGGTGGGCACACAGAATAAACGTTAGTCTCGATTTTCCTGGATTTCCGGCGATGGTGGTGGTGGTGG
>CABFOW010002534.1:0-26998 GCA_902141385.1 Timema californicum | reverse complement strand
CTTTGTAAATGGCTCAGAGCTTGTAACGTGACCAGGTTTCTGTTCTGGTTTCTCAGTAAGCTTTGTAAATGGCTCAGAGCTTGTAACGTGACCAGGTTTCTGTTCTGGTTTCTCAGCAAGCTTTGTAAATGGCTCAGAGCTTGTAATGTGACTCGGTTTCTGTTCTGCTCTGGTTGCCCGGCGGAGGTGTGAACCCACACTAAGATCGAGCGCGAGTACGTGACGACAAACACGCCAGGCACATGAGCGAGAGATAATTGATATTATTACCTTGGCGAAACTTAAACCTATCAAATTAAATATTAAAATCACCTACATTAACGTGAAACAATTTTAGGACACGCACGCAAGATGTTAAGCCCTAATTGGGCGTGTTTCACATTTAGCTCGTATTACGTGTCTCAATAGATTATGTCTACAAACGATGTTAAACATCTTCTAGCCGATACGTCATTTTATGGAGATTTTTTTGTTATCTTTTATTTGGTCGCTCATTTACCATCAACCTTAAACGTCCATAAGTTAATATTCGGAACGGATAACCATTTATCACTTCTCTGCCCGAATGCTTGTCCGCCACATCCACCCCGAGGAAATCCATAAGGTTCTCTTCTCACCGAATTACCAATTATTACTTTAATACCTGAAATACCCACGGCATCTAAATCATGGTCTGAATGTCAGGCACATTTACTCCGGTTCATCAACGACGGAAAGGTTGAGGTTCTAAGCCCAGTCGGGTCCACTGATTGTGTTTTTACAAAATAACTTTACATTATCCTTACACCAAATGCGGGTACCTTACTCATACCTACTATACTAGCGTATATCCCACACGGTAAGACATTGTGTAAAACAAAAACAACAAAAGGCCAACACCCATTTACTGGCCCATCTATTGTTTCACCACCCAAACATACATTTTCTGCCATTTACCCTCAAACTTCCGAACAGGCTGAATATTGACAAATCTTTCCTGAACTTCATTTACCTGACATTCATCATCAAGCCTTCCAAATAATCGTCCATCTAAACCAATTTTAATCAAGATTACATCCATAACTCTTATTAATGGGCTTCTAATATTCAGATATTATTATGTACACTACATTTACCCTCAAAGGTAGCAGTCTGACCTTAACGGATTACACTATGACCTTATCTTATAATATTATTTAAAGGGAATTAAACCCGGGACCTTTGGCTTAGTACGTAAATGCTCTACCCACTCAGAAATCCAGGAGTCGTTTCATGCCCAGAGTAATTCTTCACTCATATCTTAAGGCAGAGTCTGTGATGGACATGCAGGAATCGTCAGCTACATACGAGTAATCAATAAAGATCGCAATCTATCTATAACGCAGCCTTAAACTTGGGAGGGCTTTATTCTGCCAATAGTACAAATTACAATTGTACAAATGTGCTTATTATGATGGATTAAATAAACAAGCTGTTATATTTGTTATTACAGTACTGTTGGCAGCATAAAGCCCCCCCAAGTCAAAGATGGCTTCGTTATCTGATAGAGTGTGATCTTAATTGATCACACACATGTAACCGATGATTTCCACACGTCTATCACAGACACTACCTTAAAATATGAGTGAAGACTGGCCATGAGCACGGGATGACTTTTGAATAGCTCAGTGGTTAGAGCATTGGCACCCTAAGCTAAAGGTCCTGTGTTCAGGTGTAATTTTTCAATTTATAAGAATTTGATATTAAGATGTGGCTATAACCGTAACTAGCAAATATTATTTGCTCAACCCATTTTTAACACAGGTATATTATTTTGTATGACTTCACAATTTATCATTAATTGTTGTCACAGCGTCTTACTACCAGTTCGGATTACACACATATTACGTACTAATAACGCTAGTGTGTTATGGAGAGGTAAGGTTAAATTTAAAAGAAGTGTACCCGCATTTGCATGAAGGAATAGTGGAAAACTGTTTGGAAAATTCATCCTTAGTGCACCGGACCGAGGTTAGAGCCCAATCTCTTCTGATCATCGGTAGTCTAGTTTATTGGTGAAAGTGAAGCCTTAGACCATAGCGTCAACGAAGTAGGTGTTTATTATTTGATTAATAAGTATTTTATTTTTTGTTAAAATTGTTAAATGGCATTCGAAAAATCTACTTGATTTATGTCCCTTTTCCCCGCTGGTGATCTCGTGGGAGGTCTCCGCTATGAATGAGACCGCTGTGATTATTGAGGTAATGAGACGCGCATACAATCAATATTAGCATAGTGACAGCGCAGAAACAATGCTGCTGCTTCATTACGCATGTAAAGACATCACCAACAGCTTGGAGCATATAATAGCAGTCACTTTTCCCCTTGTATTTACTTGCAGAGCCGAGCAGTTGGAGACACAATGGGCCCCAGTCCTCTTTGTACAGTTGCCTAAATAAGCTCCAAAGACGGTGTATTTGTTGTTGATGACCTAGCCTAGCTTAATTAGGAGACAATCACAACAAACAGACTGACAAATCATCAGCTTGGTGGATGGGAAGGAACAGATTAGATTTCGGAGTACCCGCAGCAGTGGCCATAGAAATAACGCGGTGCTCTCGCATTTCTCTTGGTCGTCGTCAACGGGGAGTTTGGTGTTTGAATCTTAGCCAGGTATATTAAAGTTTGTTTGACATATTTACTTTTTATATCTCAGCCGAATTCACTATTTTACAAATCCCGAAACTAGAATCCGAATCTTAGAAATGTAGTGTACATAAGAGGTTTACTTAACTGCATTAGTCCTTTTTTTATTATTTGAGGTATTTAACGTGCACTTTTTAACTGACTGATTATATTAGCACACGAGATCTTCTATGAGCGAGTGTGAAAGGACCTATTAATTTTATCTTCCATGGCTCTTCAACATACCAAAATCGACATGGGACCGACGACGTTACTTCCCCTCCGAAGGAAGTTGTGCTACGGATTTTTATCCCTCAGGAAAAATCCATCAACCCCAGCTTGATTTAAATTCACGAACATTCCTGAGGCGAGCACTTAACTCCAATACCTCCGATATCAACCATTAGCTCATAAGTTACTATATAAAGAAAAAGTGACTTTAGAACTTTTTTTTTGTTATAATTAATTTAAAACAAGTAACATTCATATAACCAGTTAAATGGTAAATTAAAGGTCTAGGACTCAAACGGGTAGTAATACGCGGTGCTAAGAAAAAAAAGTCTATAGTCTTTTTTTTAACGTTTGTTCTATAGTTATGATGGGATAAACCACCAATAAGGTGTTCAATATCTCCGAAACCAATTACAATCAAAAATAATTTTTAAAAATCGTTAATCTGATATATTCTCGAATCCTTGAACTTCGAACCTTTTAAGGTCCCAAGGTATTCAAAAATTCAAAAGTCCTAGCCTTGGTTGTTATAGTTGTAGATTTTCACATCCTCTTTACATGCTAATATGAGTGAATTCCCCACTAACTACAGGGCGCAGGCACTCAATCAGTGTTCCTTGGTTTTATTCTCATGTTCTATGAAATTTAGAGGAATTGTAAAAGTATTTGTGTGGAGGTAGGAAAAACTAAATACATCTGGCGGGGATTCGAACCGCGATACTCCCCATGAGTGGCACATATATCAAACGAGATTGATGTCTTAGTACACGTGTTCGCAGAAGCGGGTAATAAGGTTATTAACTGCTTAATATATGATCAAGGATGAGGAGGGTATTTATATTGAGTGGAACCACATTAGTGGGGAGAGGAGACAGACAGAAAATCTCAGCTGATGAACCTGGAGGAGACGCCCGCTTGTTCTAATCGTACATTCTTTCCATGGAGGCTCTTTCCCGATGAGGTGATATGATGATGATGATAATAGTGAATATTATAAGGGTTTAAAACCAATCAAAACTCTTAAACCTTACTTGAGCCTAACTTCCCTTTTCGGGTAAATTACCCGTAAAAGCTGGGAATCGAACTCAGTACCCCTAGGTTCGTAGCCAGTTGCACTAACTACTTTACCACGGTGCCGGTTACTCTTTTAAAATAAACTTATCTTAGTATTTCGAAGTGTTATTTACCAATTAACTTTCGGTATCAAAAGATGATTATCTGACTAATTAGTTTAGATTTTAATACTTGTCTTTGAATCTATAAGCAACTTTTTTAAATTACGAAATGCTATGATCCAATTATTCGTTCCACCAGTTCATCGATTCTCCTTCGCACACAATCTAGGGGCTTAATTAACTACTGCAGTCCTCAGTCCTGATACAAACAGAATATACAAACATTTTCTAGAATTATCTATATGGACAAATGTTTTCATTTTGATAGATGAGACGTTGGGTGTAACAGCGCTCTAAATTACATCTAGCCATGCGTATAAGCCAAATACGTATAGTTTGATTTTGGTAGGAAGAACAGTAGAAGTTAGTTACTAAAGTTACTAAAACCATTTTAATATTTTCATACTTCAAGTCATTCTATCTGCATCCGTCACGTTTTATAGATATTATCAACAGCCATAAAATAACTAAAATAAAAAATATAATGTTATTAATACCGGTCGCAAATAAATATGTTTGAATAGTCTTTACTCTTCTTCTTACTAGAATCGTGGTATAGTAAGACAAGGAGCTTAAAGAGAACATATCTGACTTGATTGTAAAACAAAATAAGGGACTCACATATTAAGGTTAATGTTATTGTCACATAATAATGTTTTATTTTTAATATTTTATGTGTACTTTTTTTTTAACAAACTGATTATAATAGACTAACTAGCTTAAATTATTTTACAGACACAATACCCAGTCAGAAAGAGGACGTCCCCAATGCCATCAATACTAGTTTAAAAAAAGTCAATTCTGAGAATCAAACCGGGAACTCGGCTAAAAAGGCTGTATGCTATAAAATGAGTGTAGATACTATTTTTGCCTCAGAGGTCTTAGAATGATTTTACTTTAGTACGATGGTCGGGAAGGCAAGTTTCAAGACCTGACAAGGTAGGTTCCCTAGGGAAGGTTCTTATCATTTCTCCGAGCAAATGCGTGTCCGTTTATTTAAGAGTCACCTTCTTCGTTCTACGTCTTTCAAAAAAAGGTGTCAATTTAGTGTGACCTGAACATAAAGCTAGACTCATACTAAAAAATTAAGAACGTCTGAACCATCTGATTGATAAAATGTAAATACATTATTTTTATAATTTTTTTAGGAATTCACAATATTTGTCAAACGTGATATGACTTGACGTATTAATAAAATAAAGTCAGTCCAACATCTTCGCACAGTCATTTGCACGTCTATCTACTGAGTTGAGAGTCCAGGATTCGATTCCCAGCATATCTTTAAAAAAAATTATCACTGACAAAACTGATGAATGAATTGCGGTAAGCTGGATATTGAAGCTGTTCTAGAATGAAAATAAATTGAGGGCCGTGTGTTGATGTGATCAGTTTGTTAAGTAAATGTTTGTTGCCCACCTCAAAATAAAATGTCAACCTCGTCTAGTCTGGTTTGCCTGTGATGGAGAGGCCAGGGCTTGATTCAGTGTCGGGTTAGTATAGGGTGTTTTATTTCTAAATGGTTTCACACTGTTCCTACACACAAACGTGGCTACATTTAATGTAAATTATATCTTCCCCATTTTCTACACTATTAGTGTAATTAAATGTCCGGACGGGTAGTAAAAAAGAAAAAGAAAAAAATCGAAACTAGCTTCTGCCGGACGACACGACAGTGGCCCGCGCAACAAAAAGAAACTCACGTTCCCACGGCGGACGAGTCCGACCCACTAACGAAAGCAACACAAAGATATTGTTCTGTAGGAGCACGTGGAGGTGCATCTCACTGCTGGAGATGCTGGAGGAAAGCTTCATTATGATCGGGGCAATTTACTTAAGTGACTGGGAAGAGCTCCCCCGTGGGGAGTCCCCTCCCCCTCTCCTTTTCCCTCGACTAGATTGGCTCTCCTCTGCTTCACGGGATGCCGGAGAACAGGCGTGCCACTAGACTCGCTCGATAGACGAGGGATAGCAACTTAATGGTGGACAAATAAAATACGAATACAAATATCTTTCAAGGAAAATTTATTTTTCTGTCTACAATAAATATACGAGCTGTATCGGCCAGCGTATAAATCATTGTGTCGTGTGTCAAAATGAGTGGACGCTTCGAAATGTTATTCTTCAGCGTTTTTAAACTGGGCTCCGCCAGTTATCTCAGGCTCCGTCAGGCAATTTTAGAATATGCTCCATTGGTTTCCACACGTTAATATAACATCATTAATTAAGATTTTTTTTCAAATCTGAATAAAGGGCATTTGCCAAAGGCTCAGCCAGAACATGTGTTGATTTGTTCCGTTTGTTTTATACTTGTGAAATCTAACTCGTTATCGAATGTTCATAATATTAGAGTATACAGTTGTATTAAGGCTTTAGCATGTATTTTTTCTGGTGCCATAGCTCCTTTGGTCTAAAAATATTGAAAACCCTAAATCTAGACTAGGCCTACTGATTCATAGTCTGGGGTCCACGGAACTGCTGGGGGCTGGGGGGACGCAGAGTCGTTGCCAGGGGTCCGCGAATTCCCGTAGTTCACTTCTTCCTAGAACAGTAACTGTCACATTTCCCTAGTAAAAATATTTTGATGAAATAATATATTTTACAAATCTTTTATAAAAAAATTAATTCAATCAAATAAAATTACGAAATCTGGGAGGTTTTTTTATATCCAAGCAAATCAATTAAAATCATTTTCTCCACAAACTTGACACTTTAGGTTATTGTGTAGGAAATGTATTTTTTTCTCTCTTAGTTAATAAAGCAGTGTTGGCGACTTGAAAAAAAAATAGTTTTATGGTTCATTTTTTTGGGACAATATTGGCGTATATTTTTGTATAATCACATAGTGTGTACAAAATTTAAGAAAACATGATGTAACGTAGTGATATAAACTATCATAGTTTGTGTCAACTCTTCAATCATACAATTTTCTTTTATAAAAGTAATATGACAGTGTAACACCAGCTCCAATACTAGTCTTCACACAAACATAACCTGGATGACTTCTGACCACACTTTTATACTGGAGTACATGAAACCGTTTATTAAAATGTGAAGAGCCTGATGTCTTTTACCACAACATGTGTTTGTGAGGGAGATATTTTTTTGCACTTGTTGCATTAAGACTCAAGTACCGATACAAGCTGATTGTGGTAGTAGTTGTAAGTTTGGAACTGTCATCGCTCTAACCAGAAATACTATTCGCTACCGATCCAGACATTTTATTAAATGACTCGGTGTAAATATGCAAATAGATCTACCTACTAATTATATGCTCATACATTATATATCCAGTTGGTTCTGTTCACAAATAAAAATGCTGTGAAATTCCAAGTAAAAGCAGTTTTTGTTTAAAGATACTAATTTGTAAAATTTGTGAAAAAAACACTTAAAAATAACCGGGATCTCCCAGATGTTTGTTCCCGAGAGGTCCTCGCTATCAAAAGGGTTTGAAACCTGTTCTCCATGGAGTCATTCCGCAAACGAGTTATATAGACCAAGCAGCCGCCGCATTTTGGCGAAGGTAGTGACAACATTTGAGGATACAGGGTGTCATATAGCAAGCACAACGAACCCTGTGGCCATTAATCTCAGTTTTTAGACCGGAGCCGCTACTTCTTTAATCAGATAGCTCCTCAATAATGTCCTCACAAGGTTGAGTTGAACCCCGTGCCAGACTCACTGCTTCACAGACAAATTTGGAAACACCAAGGATTGAAACCGGAACCTTTGGATCTGTAGCAAGGAACTCTTATCACTAGACCACAGAGATGGTCAACCGCTTTTCTAGAATCATGGAATATACAGTAGCCCCACGGCTTTTTTGGTGCTGACTGACTTCTGACAGTCAATATTTAGGTATATACATACATACATTTTGACCGTCAGAAGTGACAGCTGCTAAACACATGTTTTTGCATATCATCTGGTTTGTCAAAGGGATACGTAATTTGGTCTGGTAGCTTTTTAAAGCTGTCAGTCAGCACCAAAGAAGCCATAGGGCTACTGTAGTAGCTTTAGCACCCCCCGTCTTATTACCCATCCAGGATATTCGCATTTTCACACTAATAGAGTAAGGATAAGGAAGGTTAAAATTTGGAGGACGTGTGATAAGTACATTATGTTTACACTGAAAAATAACAATCTTACCTTGACGGAATACACCATGAATACGTATATTGAGATATAGCCACGGTGTGATTTATCAAGGTAAGGCTTACTTAAACAATTCGTCCAATGGCAGCAATGTAAAGTGTGAACTGTGTTCTTATTGTAAGATCCAACTTGTGTTCGTTCCCTTTTATAAGTTTCTTGCCCTATATAGCTATATTAAGCAACATTGGCATGTTGTGAAAAGCTCGCAAATGCGCCAGTCTTGTCTAGTCTGGTTTACCAACCAACAAGGAGATCGTGGTTTGAATCCAAGCTGACCATACTGAGGAGTTACTCTCTAAGGGCTGGTCTTATAACTGACAGATAGCATTTATTAGCCAGATAAAATGTATTTATCCATCACATTTTTATCGGGGGGGGGAGGCTTAAGTACCTGATAACTTTTATCTGAAATATGAAATGGTTGTTGCCATAGTGACGCGTTTTTTTTCATGAGGTTTCACCTATCAGTATCTGTTTTTAGGTTAAAATCTTGGTTCACGTGTTTAGTAGGCACAGCCCCAGGCTCTAACTATTTATAAAGTTAGAACATTTAATTCACACTTTTATATAAACTGACAAGCTATTTGTAGAGCTATATTTATATAAGAACCAATTATCTAAATGTGAGTACAATAAATGAAATTTGGTAAATTATTAACTACATTTTGGCGGACACCGAAATGAGTACTTGCAAGAAAACTTAGCTTCTGGGCCCACGTGACACCATCTGTTTACTTGCACTAGTTTAGCCGCCATTATTTAACAAAGTGTAGAGTTTTGTAGCTACTAGACAGGTTGTACGCATGCGCGCACTAGTAAAAACAGTATCAGCCTTGCGTTTTATACATAAAAATATATTTATCCTACAGATAACTATCCGGCAGATAAATTAAGTTCATAATACGCGTGAAATATTAAAGTGGCTGATAACCTTTATCTGGTAGCTAACTGAAACCTCCTGATAGCAATATTTATGTGGTAGTCATATGACCGGCCCTAAATGATTTCTCTCTCATTCTCTTTCAAAGCAAACGTGGGTTAGTTTCATATACATTTTACCTTCATTTTTCTTACTCCATTAAGATGGGGATGTAGGGAGTGCGAGAAAAGAAGTGTTTTTGCAGTTTTTATAGCAAAGGGTATTTTAGTCAAAATAAATCAAATATTACTTTCATAAAAATATAAAATTTAATTTTTTTCACATGATGACCTCAACAGTAGTTCTTGAAATTTAATGACAACTTTTCTCTTCATTTAAAAAGTTTATCATCTAATGCCACTAGTCTCGAGACAGATATCCAACAAATGTTGATGTCACCATGTGAAGAAAATTAAACTCTGTTTATACTGAAGCAATATTTTATTTATTTTGGCAAAAAAAAAAGTGTTTCTATAAAAACTGCAAAAACATTTAACTTTTATCACGTTTCCTGCATCCCTAACTTAATATTAAAATGTTGGTAACCAGGGCACGTAGTAAGTGCGGTACCCTTAAAAAACTTCTCGAAAGATAAGCCCATATGAAATGGTAAAGCTGTTGAATAAAAATGCCAGCTTGACCAAACTATAAATTACCTTTCATATTTTGATACGCCCAAATACTAAACAACTATGACTAACATGATTATTTTAATAAAAATCTAAGACATAATTATCATCGAGATGACAAATGACCGATAAAGAAACGGGTACTAGTCTTCAACTAGGAAAAACCAATCTTGTAAACCAACTCAAAACTAAAGTTTATATTTCTTTGTTCCTACGTAGTAGTTTTTTTTAACTCCTCAGTTTATGTTGCTAAATTATTAAAGTTCTCATTGAAACGTGCGGACTTAGCTTCCACGGTACGTGGGTTATCAAGATCTTGGGATAGTACTCCATTTAGGGTAGGATTCTGGTAGAAAGAACGGATTATAAAATACAAACATATTTGTTTGCAGTCAACAATGGTAAAGTTTTAGTTTATTGGTATTATTTTACAGGTGATGATAACTATAATATCAAAAGTGACAGCTGAAGATCACGTGATTTAACGTATAAATATATTAATGTAGTTTCAGTAATATTTATAACTGTAAGACAATGTTCTTTCTACCACGTTCTTACTATAACTTATGACTTGTGTGTACAATAAATTCTCCCAATTTAGCGAGTTAGCATGCACATAATAAAAAGTGAAAATAAAATTGAGACCTGTGTGTGTTTGTTTTTAAATGGCATAATTGGCTGTCAACAATACATTTCTCTTTGCCGGCTGTTTCCGGCATTTTGGAGGTTTTGACCCAAGTTTTGTCTCCATGACCATCGCGATTCCCGGCTGGTATCTTTTGTATATTTCCCATCAGGAGAATAATACCAATAGTCACCAATGAGTTTGGTTAATTAGGCTTAAGTTAGGTTTAGATTCACCCCGGTTCCACACCATTATAATAACTATCATCGCGTCATCTCATTGCGGGTTCGTGTATTTAGTCCGAGTTGGTTAACTAAAAGGAACTTAGCAGATCCAACCATCCTGACCTCTTTCCATTTCTTTTTGTACGTGAATTTGAAAAAATTACACATGGACACGGGAATCGAACCTGGAAACCGTGACTTAGCGCGGCAATGATTTACCACTGAGTTATCCAGGAATAATCCCGTGCTCAGAGTCATTCTTCACTCAGAGTTTAGGGCAGAGTGTGTGATGGACTTGGACTCTTAGTGATAGAAAATTGGGAAGGTAAGCAAAAAATCTCGGGTGTGATTCCACGTGTGGCCACGTGGTCTAACGTGCTACTATCGCAGTAGACTAGACTGTTGACCACGGGGAGATCAAGGTTAGAATCTCAGGCGGGTGTACCTAGTATGGTTTTTCCAAAATAGTTTCCCACTCTCCCTTCACGCAAATTCGGGTACACTTCCTAAAAATATAGCATTAATAATCCCTAAAACCACTAGCTTTACTATTATATAGGCGTATAGCCTGAACGGGAAGTAAGACGCAGTCCTAACAAAAGAAGAAGAAGCAGAAGAAAAATTCCTGTGTCCAGGTGTCATTTCTCACATTTACGAATAAGATGTTTGCTGCAGCTACAGCCATAACTAAAGATCTTTTTAATCTTCTAAGCTTTGCTATTCATCTACAGTACAGTACAAGCAGCAATGTTGCACTTTTATATTGTCATTTTAATCCATTAATAACTTGAAGGAGTATTAAGACTCCATCCGAAACACGTCACGACCCCAAGGCCGGATATTACCGCTATTGCCTAAGGGATGATAAAGAATAAAAATAAGATTGGATGTCAATAAAATATTACAGTAAAAAACCTTACCGCAGCCTGGCTGGGATCGAAACTGTATTCCAGATCCGTTAGGCCTACAAGTACTAAATCTTTACAGCGATAAGTTATTTCGGTTCTTAAATAGTTGTTGAGATATAACCAAAATGGGAAATTTTCGCTTATATAAAGCACCCTAAAAGTCATGTTCATGGGGAAATTAATAATGCAATTTTTTCTGTAATGATAATAAATTTAATAAAAATAGTTTGAGCGAATTTTGAGAACATATATTCTCTCTCTTCTTACTCTTCAGTAAATTACTCTTAATTTTAGGGTTGAATAACTAATTCTAGAAAAATCTCGGATAAACCTTATGAAAACCCCAGATACCAAGTTTTAGCCCGATCAGTAAAATGGTAGGCCGAGATACGACAGACAGACTGCATCGCGAAAACAACTTTTTCAGTTTCATAGGGTCAAGAAATGTCAACATACATTAACATCTCGAGTTATGATTTATTTATTTTACTATCATAATACTTCTCTCGCCTATGGGTCTAAAGAAAGTAAAAAAGAAGCTTACATGGAACATGTGATAAAACCATTCTGTTCCGTTGATTCTTGGGTACCTTAATTTAAAGAGAACTTGAATTTCCACTGTTGCAAGAGATTTATCTGATTACCAAACCCTTCCTTAACCTCTGACAAGACATCTTGTGAAAGTGGTGAGTGTCAGGCCTCCACCGTGGTTCGGATTCCACGTTAAACTGTAGGTCCTCCATTTCATCTCACAATCACCCTACCATTACACATTAGCGTAAGTGCGTACAACCCGAACGGGTAGTAAGACGCGGTGCTAATAATAATAATCTAGGAATAAAAGCAACTATTTTGCACGACTGTTGGTTTAAAGTGCCTGCGTAGTTCACGCATAGGTCTACGTACAAAGGCCATAATTTTCTATATTATTATTAGCACCGCGTCTTACTACGCGTTCGGGTTGTACGCACTTACGCTAATGTGTAATGGTAGGGTGATTGTGAGATGAAATGGAGGACCTACAGTTTAACGTGGAATCCGAACCACGGTGGAGGCCTGACACTCACCACTTTCACAAGATGTCTTGTCAGAGGTTAAGGAAGGGTTTGGTAATCAGATAAATCTGTGCCGGGACAATTTTCTCTATTATTATGAGTACTTTCATATTTATCGAGACTAACAAGTCATTATTCTTTTCAAGTTTGTACTCAAAGCGCCTGCCTAGAATATACATACAGTAGGTTCACCATGGATTTTTATCTGAATGACAGTTGAAAAATCATACGGTTAGATTTAGGGATGCCACAACTTGTACAAGATCACTGTTTTGTTATAAATGATAGGTTTTTAAATTACATCTCACATTTTACACTTAAAATAGTTTAAACTTAGGTTTCCTCACACTATTTCATTATTTTTAATTTTATTTTGTATCCAATCCGAAACAATATTTTAAACATACTTTAAAGTATTTATTCTTCGTTTCGGAATGTTATCGATAATGTGTAATATAGTCCATGCATTAGTATTTTTTGATACATGTATTGTATTTACTTAGAAAAGAGAAAATACTTGAACTAAATAAAATATTGTTATCCACTGCGTGGGTGCACCATTGTGAATAACTTGTTTGCGTCATGATAAATCACATGGTTTAAATTAATAAGTCGCCATTTTGAAGCAATATTTGTTCGACCTTTTGAGAAAGTACTGTCAATACTTTTTTTTTGTGGCATAAAACAATAAATAAGCTTCGTGCCCGACCTCGAATAAATATAGATAATATAAACCTAAATTACTTTGGTTAACAAGCACATTCATGCGTTACCATATGCTTTTATTACATCAATCCAAAGGGAAATATGTCAGCTGTTGGCGCAGGGATACACTAGGTACTATTTCTAGTAACTTTTGGAGTTGTCATCCAAGTAAACTTGAGTGGTGAACGTACTTTACTTACAGTATCTAGGTAAAGAGGTAATAATTTTGCTCGATTGTAGAGTACGATCGATGAACTCGGGTGAGCACATGACTATATAATTAAAGCTCAGTCTATGAAGTGTACTAACTACACCAATACTTGCCATGGCACTCGATCATTACGACAACCTGCAACTATTTATAATCACTACATGCCCCATTGCTTAGTTGTTAACACGTGAATTATTTACTACTCTTTTACAGTGAGTGCGTTATTAAGATTAGTAAATTACAGCACGATCGACCATTGCACGGGTATAATTTCCCAGCATGCGCCAAAACTCATCTAGACTAAAAAAATAACCGTGGGGAGCCGGTTGGGAGAAATTTGAGGCTTGTGTGTTTAGTTTCGCTGCCCCTTTTCACTAGACTTCCAGCCTTTTTTATTTTAGCACCGCGTCTTATTATCTGTTCAGGTTACACGCATATTAACTAACTACGTTAATGCGTTATGGATGAGTAAGGTTGAACTTAAAGGAAGTGTAGAGCATTTGTGAGGTGTGGAGGGAGAGAAGAAACTCTTTTGGGGGAAAAAAACTTTCAATACGCCCGATTGGGATTCTAGCCCCGATCTATCTGTTATCCGCAGTCTAGTCTAGCACGAGAGTGACGCCTTAGACCATGCAACCATCGAGGCGGGTTTCCGAGCTATCTCACAGACAAGACGAAACTGACGCCTTTGTCTGCGTGATCAACGATGTAGATAGGTGAGCAAGTCATGATCTTATGTGTTTAGAAATTACACGCTAAATACGTAAAATTAAATCGATTTGCTAAGATTCACTTATTATTAATAAAAAAATTAAAAGCCAGTTAAATATAGAAAACTCAAAACGGTGGCAAATGGACCAAACATTAAGTTCGTTCTGATTTTACCCCTTTTTAAAGGTTGGAGTTCGAATCTTGGCTAAGTGCACTGAAGGTGGCTTTTTCAAACTGGGGTTTCAACCTCCTTACACGCAATTTTGGGTGCATTTACACAAAATTGTACCTTCCTCGTTTCTATCCTAATAGTATAGCTAGATACGGATAGTCTGAATGTATGCTAGGACAGAGAAATGAAAAGAGAAAGAAGCCCTCTTATGGTTATGATAAGGGTTTACGCGTATTTGTACCACATAATATGTTCGTAATATGAACTTGTACGCGTATAGCACTGGAATACAGTACTATGCTCTTATTGCACAAGTTGCGTGGCTACAGAAGCTTAATATAAATTAGTTTTAATAATATTAAAATTGTCTTTCCTTATTTATTAATGTTAATTTAAATTAAATGAAAGATGGCACTTGGACACGAGACTCGAACCCGGGATCTTTCAACTTAGTGCATCAATGCTCTACCACTGAGCTATGTAGAATGTGTCCCGTGCTTAAGGCCATTCTTCACTCATAGCTTAAGGTTGAGTCTGTAATGGACTGTGGAGTCCTCAGCTATATATGAGCGACCAATAGTATCGATAGGTATCAGACACCGCAGCCATATGAGACTCGGGAGAGCTGTTATGTTGCCAAGTGTACAATACAAGATTGAGATTAAAGAGACATTTCATTTAATATGAACACACAATATAGCTCAGTGGAAGAGCAATGACGCGCTAATTCAAAGGTTCCAGGTTTGATTCCCGTGTCCAGGTAACGTTTTTCAACTAATTTAAATTAATTGAATTGTGGTCCCTTACATACAGACAGTGCCGAAATTACGATGAGTTTTTAATCCTGTGTGTTGATATTCATTAACATAACTTAGTTCGGTAAGCACCAAATTTCATGAGCTAATAATACCAATACGTACAAATTTGGGGTGGTTTTCCACAAGAGAAGAGAAGTGACCTTCCTCAACCTTGCTAATATTATATTTGTAGCATGCCAGAAATTTTCACGGCACTTGCTAGAAACATATAATATATTATGTGATAAAACAAGTATGGTTCCCTGGTAGATTGTTTTGATTCTTCTATTAATTGAAAGAAAATTGTTATATTCTTTAAACTCTGAGCAACTCATAACGGTGGATACGCGGACTAAATGTCAGGCTCTTCTAGTATGGCTTGCCCGTGACGGGGAAGTCGATGTTCGAATCTGAGCTGGGTGTATTGTCGGTGTTTTTTCCTAAATGGTTTCCCAATCTCCATTCACGTAAATGCAGATACATTTCCTTTAAAGTATGTCTTTCCCAGCTCTTTCCCACTAGTATAATTAAAATGTGTATAGGTCGCAAGGATTGTAAGACGCAGGTGGGGGATAAAACTGTTCAGTATTTCAAGATTATTTGATCATTATTAGTGTTATTTATCAAAACAGACCGCTGTAGCACATATGACTTGATGTATGAATATATTTAAGAAGTTGTGGTAATTTTTATAGCTTCCAGACACCTCTTTGATTAAGAAACTAATAATGTTAGCGTCTTTAATAAAAAAAATAGTTAATTGAAAGTAAATAAGCCAACACTTGATATAGGTAAATAGTACGTACGATACAATCGGGAAAACTTTCTCATTTAGTCTATTAAAACTTAAAATTATTTTTACAAAACATGGTTTAGAGGCATTTTATTGATATATTTTTTTTGTTTTTGTTCCAAACTATAATAGACCATATGAGAAAGAAAGTCCGATGTTGTCGCACCATTTATTTTGAAGAGGACTTTACAGAAGCACCCTCTATCACGCTCCCTGAGACAATAAAAGTATAATTTATAGAGTGTATAAATCCTAATTCTCTTGAAGACAGCTACAATTTGTATTTGGCTTCAGTTCGCGAGATCACCACACTTCGCAACATAGTATTCAACTGTCAACGTCAGAGATAATTGGATAAATGGGACGTCGTTTCATGGGACGAGAGAATGATACAATAAACATGTCAGTTAAAATATCACGCACCGAGATACAATTTTATTTAAAATTATTTGATATGACTCATAAAGAAGCAACGACCTCATGCAGCCGGTTTTTTCATCAGGCTTGCGTTCACGAGACTGTGACCCTTTTGACAGGCCCTCCCCATACCCCACTCACATCAAAAACCTTTCAGTCTGTCCAGCGAGAAGGGTGAAGTTGTTAGTTTTAATTTTTTTTCATTTATTTGAGATCTTTAACGTGTAATTTATGACCCGACTGTTTATATCAGCACACGACTTAAAACTAACCTAAATACAGAACAAACAAAACACCCAGCCCCTGGCCGTTAATTTATCATAGTGAAAGGCGGAGACCCCCATTTGACCAATGTTAAAATTTTCGGCCATCACAGGAATCGAACCCGGGACCGTTAACTCAATAGACAGACACGCTACCGACTGAGCTAAGGTGTAGTGTGAGGTTGATTTTAAATAGAAATGATGTACTTCCCTATTTAACTCGATTCCTTGGTCGGGGGTGCAGTTTGCAAAGATTAGGTGGAACCATAAATCTCCAGGCATAGATTAAATTCCAGCAGAGTTATTAAAGGAGAGCATTGAAATCTTAGTATAAGAAATACAAAGGCTGCATAATGCATAATATAATACCCATTTTCAAAAAAGGAGAAAACTGAGTGTAATATATATTTTTTAAGCACCAGGGGTGACCTGGTGGTCTAGGGGTAAGTTGTCAGACTTCTGTGCTGGCGGCCGGGGTTCAATCCTCGGTCCCGGCACAGATTTATCTGATTACCAAACCTTTCCTTCTCCTCTGACAAGACATCTTGTGAATGTGGGGAATGCCAGGCCTCCACCGTGGTTCGGATTCCACGTTAAACTGTAGGTCCTCCATTTCATCTCACAATCACCCTACCATTACACATTAGCGTAAGTGCGTATAACCCGAATGGGTAGTAAGACACGGTGCTAATAATAATAATAATAATTTAAGCACCACATTTTACTACCTGTTCAGGTTATACTCATGTTTATTAATTACACTAATGAATTGGGGATTAGTAAGGTTGAATTTAGAGGAGGTGCATCCACATTTGCGTAGAGGAAAAGTGGATTTTTTGGTAATAATCACCCTCAATACAGCCGACAGAGATTCGGACCTCGATCTCCCCGTCATCGGAAGTCTAGTCCATTGTGAGAGTATAGCCTAATGCCGGGATCACGATCAACATAACGTTAACTTAACCTTCACTTAACGTAATTTAATTTAACGGCTATCCTAGTGTTTTTAAATCGAAGCCATCACGATGTGGTTAACTTAAGTTGTAGCAGAAGGGAATGCAAATACGAGTATTTTTACAGTTTTTATAGATATACATTTTTTGGCGAAAATAAATCAACTATTTCTCCAGTAGCGAAATAGAGTTTAGTTTTCTGCACATGCTAATAGCAACAGATCGTGAATATCTTTTAAGGCCGTCCTAGAATTTTTTCAGAACTTCTTAAATAAAGAGAAGAAGTTTTGGCAAAATTCCAGGACACCCTTGACATATAGTCAAGATCTGATGCTATTAGCATGTGCATAAAACTAAACTTTATGTTGCTACTGGATACATATTTTATATATTTTGGCAAAAAAAAAATTAATGTTATAAAAACTATAAAATTACTTACTCACGCTCCATTCTGCCGCACCTTAACGTTCACTTATAGTAAGAGTTGTCTTGAGAGATCTTTCACGTTACGTGAACTATAAGAGAAGGGTATCACGTGATCTAGCCAGCCAATCACGTTAACGTTGCTATTTATAACGTCATCTGTTTCGCAAGTATCGCTACTTCATTTGTTTATAGTGTATGCAAGCTAGATTTTACTTTTAAATCATGATTGACGACGAGTATAACTAACAAAACACACAAAAAAAGGAAAAGTAGAGAGTGCAAAAAAAACTTAACTTCGATACAATTAGTTTGAATGATAAATATTCTATTGCAATGTAATTAAATATATCAAAAGTAAACAATACATAAAGTCACAGATCACACTGTTAACAGATAGTACAGATCAACATCTATGCTCTCGAATGCTAATGTTTGGCTCAAGCTGTTAAGTTACGTGAATCTTGATAGCCCACTGTTTTTTTTACGATAAGTGAACTATAAGTGAACGTTACGTTAAGTTAAAGTTAAGTTGATTGGGATCCCGTCATTAGACCATGCAGCCACCGAAGCAGGTCAGAATGTGATAACTACATATATATGTATCGCACTACTACCAAAACAATATAAAATTGTATATAACATTTTAATGAGATTGACGCCGTATGCAGAAGAAATATTTGGGGACCATCAGTGTGGATTGCGGCGAAATAGATCAACCATTACTATTATTCGGCTTATTCTAGAAAAAAAAGTTTGAATACAAAATGACGGTTCATCAATTATTATACATAGAATTTAAAAAGGCCTACGATTGAGTTAAAAGAAACAAATTATATGAAATTCTAGTCAAGTTTGGGATACCCAAATAACTTGTCAGTCTAATTGAGGTATGTTTGACTGATATCTCTGGCAGGGTACGGGTTGGATGTCACTTATCAGATTATTTCGAAATACATCATGTGTTGAAAATAGGAGATACACGTTCCCTGATACTCTTTAATACAGCCTTAGAGAGAGAGTGCTATTTTGCTTAAGCAAAAGAGTAGGGAAGGGTCGACACTAAACGGTACAATACAGCTATTAGGGCACGTACAGTAGCCCCATGGCTTCTTTGGTGCTGACTGACAGCTTTGAAGAGCTACCAGACCAAATTATGTATCCTTACGCCGAGCCATATGCTCTGCAAAAACATGTGTTTAGCAGCTGTCACTTCTGACAGTCAAAATGTAGGTATATACCTAAATGTTGACTGTCAGAAGTCAGCTGTAAGCTGTCAGTCAGCACCAAAGAAGCCATGGGGCTACTGTAGATGATTTATATTTGTTGAGCAATGAATGGTAAGGACGCTGTTGCAATAAATGCAGATATTTTACTAGAGGCTAGTAAGGAAATAGGTTTAAAAGTTGGGCGCTGAAAGAACTAAGTATATGATCAAACAGAGAACACCGAGTGGGGACAATAATTTAGAGTTTACTTCGAACAATACATCATTTGACAGGGTTAACGAGTTCAAATATTTAGGAACCATTTTAACTAGCAATGACGATATTAGATTGGAAATTAGGAAAATAATACAGTCAGGAAATGCATGCTGTTACTCGGTCAGTAAGTTGGTGACATCTCTCCTGCTTTCAAGGAAAGTAAAATTCGGAATTCTAACAGTTGTTCTCTAGGGGTGTGATACGTGGTCTCTTACCTTGAATGACGAAAAACCAATTGAGGGTGTTGGAAAACAAGAGGCTTAGCAATATATTTGCTTANAGCTAGCTCAATATAGGGAAAGAGTGTAATGGGATGGACTGGATGTAGCTAGCTCAATATAGGGAAAGAGTGTAATGGGATGGACTGGATGTAGCTAGCTCAATATAGGGAAAGAGTGTAATGGGATGGACTGGATGTAGCTAGCTCAATATAGGGAAAGAGTGTAATGGGATGGACTGGATGTAGCTAGCTCAATATAGGGAAAGAGTGTAATGGGATGGACTGGATGTAGCTAGCTCAATATAGGGAAAGAGTGTAATGGGATGGACTGGATGTAGCTAGCTCAATATAGGGAAAGAGTGTAATGGGATGGACTGGATGTAGCTAGCTCAATATAGGGAAAGAGTGTAATGGGATGGACTGGATGTAGCTAGCTCAATATAGGGAAAGAGTGTAATGGGATGGACTGGATGTAGCTAGCTCAATATAGGGAAAGAGTGTAATGGGATGGACTGGATGTAGCTAGCTCAATATAGGGAAAGAGTGTAATGGGATGGACTGGATGTAGCTAGCTCAATATAGGGAAAGAGTGTAATGGGATGGACTGGATGTAGCTAGCTCAATATAGGGAAAGAGTGTAATGGGATGGACTGGATGTAGCTAGCTCAATATAGGGAAAGAGTGTAATGGGATGGACTGGATGTAGCTAGCTCAATATAGGGAAAGAGTGTAATGGGATGGACTGGATGTAGCTAGCTCAATATAGGGAAAGAGTGTAATGGGATGGACTGGATGTAGCTAGCTCAATATAGGGAAAGAGTGTAATGGGATGGACTGGATGTAGCTAGCTCAATATAGGGAAAGAGTGTAATGGGATGGACTGGATGTAGCTAGCTCAATATAGGGAAAGAGTGTAATGGGATGGACTGGATGTAGCTAGCTCAATATAGGGAAAGAGTGTAATGGGATGGACTGGATGTAGCTAGCTCAATATAGGGAAAGAGTGTAATGGGATGGACTGGATGTAGCTAGCTCAATATAGGGAAAGAGTGTAATGGGATGGACTGGATGTAGCTAGCTCAATATAGGGAAAGAGTGTAATGGGATGGACTGGATGTAGCTAGCTCAATATAGGGAAAGAGTGTAATGGGATGGACTGGATGTAGCTAGCTCAATATAGGGAAAGAGTGTAATGGGATGGACTGGATGTAGCTAGCTCAATATAGGGAAAGAGTGTAATGGGATGGACTGGATGTAGCTAGCTCAATATAGGGAAAGAGTGTAATGGGATGGACTGGATGTAGCTAGCTCAATATAGGGAAAGAGTGTAATGGGATGGACTGGATGTAGCTAGCTCAATATAGGGAAAGAGTGTAATGGGATGGACTGGATGTAGCTAGCTCAATATAGGGAAAGAGTGTAATGGGATGGACTGGATGTAGCTAGCTCAATATAGGATAGGATGTGATGAGGTGGATTGGATAGAACTAGCCCAGTATAGGGATAGGGTCTAATGAGGTGGACTGGATATAACTAACTCAAGATAGAAGATAGATATAGGGTGTAATGAGGTGTACTGGATAGAACTATCTCAAGTTAGGGATAGGTTGTAATGAGGTGTACTGGATATAGCTAGTTAATGATAGGGATAGAGTGTAATGAAGTGGACTGGATAGAACTAGCTCATGATAGGGATATGGTTTAATGAGGTGGAATGGATATAACTAGTTCATGATAGGGATATAGTGTAATGAAGTGGACTGGATAGAATCAGCTCATGATAGAAATATGGCGTAATGATGTGGAGTGGTATAACTAGCTCAAAATAGGGATAGGTGGGATACTTTTGTAAGTGCAGCAATGAACTTCAGTGTTCCTAATGCCATAGAGTAAATATAGAAAAAATAATTAGAGCGAAGCGAAATCACATCACTCTACATATCTTGACTTTCTATGCGTCGTGTTTTACTACCCTTCCAATATACCTGTATATTTAAATTAAAAAGGGGCAGGAATGAGGATGGAAAAATTTAGAGGAATCCGATTTGGTCGTCAAATAGTCTAAGGGTGGTACGCAAGAACGTTACTAAGTCTCTTAGGCCTATTTACACATGCCGTTTTTCGACGGCCGTTGTTGCGATATGGTCAACGGCCGTTGATTTTTCTCCTTGTTCCCACATACTGTAATACCACTGTGTATTAGGGTGAGAGAGACCTCCCCCTCACCTAGTCTCGTCTTGACAACCAGTAGTCTGCATATTCCTGTGCTTTCGTTTGAAATGCAGTCATGAATGCGTATAGAATACGTTTAGTAGTAGTGTGCATGGCGGAGGCATCAGGTTCACTAGATGAACAACGGCCAGTAGGAATATTCTGGGTGCATCCATACAACAAAGAGAGAGAAGACTCTCCAATGCAGACAATTCTCCCCATTTTTCCACAAGTCCTCCTGCTACTTCCAACCAACACTTCTTTCCATGCGTTTTTTAAAACGTTTGTGGCTTTTGTCTCAAAGCAGAGGTTTATCTTGCACTAATGCTATTAGTTTATCACTATCCATGGCGAAAAAAATTGGTCAAAAAACTTGTTAAAAAGTAAAATGTATAGGAGGTGGTTCCCCGACAGCCGTCGAGAGAGTTTTGTTGGACCAGCTCAATCCGATTATTTGTATTTTACCTCTCTCTTCGACGGTGCCGCTGACCTTGACGCCACAACAATCCTCCGTTGGAAATTTCCAACGGCCGGTTAAAACACCGCACCGGTGCATGTGGGAACCGCCACGCTGCAATCACCGTGTTGAATCTTCTGCTCAGTTACCGCACAACAGCAACAATCGTCGAAAAACGGCACGTGTAAGCCCGCACTTTGTGTGAGTTGATCCTTTGTGGCGTTAGTTTGCTTGCATCATCATAAGCTAGAACGTGGACTGTGGGTGTGCTCAGAACTACACTAACAGTGACGTTCTTACACACGGCCCTAAGGAGTCACTCTCAGAATAAATTGAACTGCCGATAACGGGAAGATAGGGGTTCAAATCCAGGGTGGGTGTACTGAGAGTGGTTTTTCGGAAATGGTTTTAATTCCCTCTATCCAAGAAAATGCAGGTAAACTTCATTTATATTCAACCTTCCTTATCCCTAACACATTGATATAGTTAGTATAAATGTACTCGCGCCAGCATGGAGGGAAAGTGTGAAATCAAAAATAATAAAACGTCTTAGCACATCCAACCGATATTTGAACTCCGACCTACCTATAACTGGCGAACCAGACTATCAGAATGATACGATGTCATAACTTCATATTTCTGTTTATTTTTTTAGAAGGGTTGGAGGTAGGTTAAAAGGGGCAACACGGATCAGTATTAAATTGTAGTGACAGTTTTAAACGACATACGAATTTTGATAGCCGGGTCGTTTGACTGTGATAAAGGCAATAAAACATTTGCATGGTGGCACGAGTTAGTACAAATTGGCGGACTCAAACAAGGAATTTCAATACCATAACTATAAAATGGGGTTGACACGCCAAAACCAGAATAGTCTATAAAGACCAGTGATTGTGGTTTATTGATATTGATGTTATGAAATTCAATACTTTTGGGCGTTCTTAATTCTACAATTAATTTAAACGTAAATTGCAGGCAAAACTCACTTGACACCTTAATATAATGAGTGATTTGCAATGGTGCACATAATTTTGTGCGAAATATTTTCGTGGTAGAGGAGAGTATACAAAAATATTCCTCCTCCCTTTATTAGCTACCGAGGGGAATAATTAAAACCACATATTTATGGTGGGAAAAGCATCTGTTAACCACAAGGGATCTGGCTGAAACATGCATCGATGGGCACGTGGCGGACAAATACTTCAATAACATCTGGTCTGGTTGATTAGTGATGTGGAGGCCAAAGCATTGTCTCTTATAGTAAGGTGGTTTGTAATGATTTATTCTTTATACTCCCTCCATGCAAATGAGGGTGTATTTCATACAATTATACCTAAATTTACTCATCAGTGTAAATATATGGATAACTCAGATTGGTAGTAAGGCGCTGTGCATAAATAAGACTGCTGAATCAAAGAATATATTAACTTTAACATACCAAATACATCCATTTGACAGCTTTAGACCAATACCACTGTCACGGTGAGGTGAGTCTTGAAATTTAACCTGATGATGAAGATGATTTGAGAATACGATTACAAAAGTTTTCAAGTCTCTTCTCCTTGACAAAGGTATTGGTCTAGTCTTGAAATTGGACCTGGTGATAAAGATAGTTAAAGAATAATATGACAAAAGTTTTCAAGTCTCCTCACCTTGCTAGTGGTATTGCTTTATCCTTGCAAGTTCATTTTGATATGTCTACACCCACACTGAATAAATGAGCACTATCACGATACAAGCTTCATGCCACACATCATGGGAGGCAGTCCAGATTTTTAAGAGAGATATCGGCACGAGAAATCAGAGTCTTGTATAAAAGATAATTACCGAGTTTAAAAACTCTTTGTACAGACAGGTTAAACAACCAGGGCAAGATATTGCTGCATGCCTCCACCAAGACTGGCTAGCTATAGAAACAAGGCGCGGGTATGGAGGCTCCATGAGTCATAATACAAACTAATGTTTATTTTGCAGTTTTTTATTATTTATTTTGAGGTTATAACTATACGGTTAAAAAACTCTACTGACTCCACGACTCACAGTTCAATTCCCGACTAAGTGAACCTTTTATTTCATTTCAATTTAAATGCTTTTTCCCCAATTCAACACAAAGGTGATTTCCATGGTTTTTAAGAGTTATTATTGGTTCTCTTAGGTTAACAACTATTGTTGCTGATTGCTAGTAGGCCGTGCTGCCTATAATACGTAGACCTTCTGGTTATACAAAGGCATGATACGTTTAGGATTGCGCTGTGGCAAAATAGTATGTGCGTAAAAAGTGTGCAAAAGTATAGTAAGATAGTGGTTGAACGCCATGACAGAAAGTGGCGGCTCCTTTTGTCTGTTCATAAAATCATTTTCTTACAGCTTACGTGACTTGGTCAGGTTTCAACGAACTCAATTGCACATAATATGCTGTAGTTACAACATTATTAACTTAGCATAGACAGCTATAGTTCCTACGTTGTTAAGTTTAACTGCGAAGGCGGGACAGGCTGTTTTTACTCTTTGACGAATTAGTCCCGAGCCACAAGTGGTCCGCGCACCAGGTATTACTCAGATTATTATTATTATTATTATTAACACCACGTCTTACTACCCGTTCGGGTTATACGCACTTACTCTAATGTGTAATGGTAGGGTGATTGTGAGATGAAATGGAGGGCCTACAGTTTAACGTGGAATCCGAACCACGGTCGTGGAATCCGAACCACGGTGGAGGCCTGGCATTCCTCACATTCACAAGTTGTCTTGTCAGAGGTGAAGGAAGGGTTTGGTATATTACTCAGACATTGTCTGGAATCTAGATGCTTGTTTTTAGCACAGTCGTTAACAATATCACTTTATAGTGCCGTAACTTTACTTGGCAATTGGAATAGAAGAACATAAAAGAAAGAAATATTGTTCTAAATTAATCACCATTGAAAGAAAGGTCTGAATTTATTTTTTACATTATCTTTTGAGTGTATCAACGCACATCAATGGCTTTTAAACAAGCAAACAACATTTGATGTGATGTAGTTTGTCTTAACTGCCAATAAAAGCACTTATAAATGTATCTTGCTGAAACGCCCTTAATTCCATGTACTATTTAATTTACCAAAGCTCAAATTGAGGATGTTACTGTATTTTCAATTAAATAACACGATTATGTCACATCAGGCTATTTATTGATTTAAATGGCGGATGGTTGTATAGTAACGCTAGGTTTTTTCGTGACTCGACTTCTACTACTCGTCCGGGCCATCAATTTATTTTTTATTTGGGGTATTTAAGGTCGACTTATAAACATATCTACTATATTAGTACGTGGCTTAAAAACGAACTTAGTTATGAAAAATACACAACATCAAGTTCTCTGACCTTTAGTTTTAACTGTGAAAGGGGAATCCCCACATGTTAATTTTTTCGATCCCGGGACCCTTAGATCAATAAGCAGACGTGCTTGTTTACTGGAATTATGTGTGAGATGACCCTCATATTTACTATAGTTTAATAGAGACGAGGTAGGTAGAATTTATAGGAAGTGTATCCTCCGTTTGAGAGGGGGAAGAATGGAAAACAATTCAAGACAAAACCCCTCAATAAACCTAGTCAAGATACGAAATCCCTGACCTCCTCAGCAATGACAAACCAGACAGACGAGATTGATGCCTTTGTACAAGTTTCAGTTCAACCAACGATGCATTAATATATTTTATCACATTTTTTAATCACCAACTGTATAAAAAAATTGACTTTACTCTTTATTCATTCACACTCAACAAGTAATGCAACTTCTCAAAACAAAACAAAATGTTCGTCTTGAAAAACAGAAAAAAAAACACCAAAAGAACTTGTATCTTTTTCAATGAAGTTGTGGGTAAAATATTTGAGAAGAAAACACTTCTCGGAAATGTGCCAAGTCATCCACTTGAATTATGTGCTCATTGTTGTTGAAGTAATTTCCACCAAGTAACTTTTTCCATCTTCCTCCTTCCCCAGTCTTAAAATGTATATTTCATCCACACGCCTTTTTCTCTCATTCAGGTAGCCTTCGACCTTAAAAGAATCTACATGACCTTGAAAAATAACAGCTATCCTAGTTTCTTCCCACTAAAAGAATACAACATTGTAAAATAAATGATACGGCACAATCATAAATGTTTTATCAAATAATTTAGTATACCTGTCGTTTGAAACAAAATGTTCAAAAATAGGATATCAATAAACTGCCCTAAAATTAATTTTCCTCCGAAAAACATGTATACAGTATTATTAAAGCAATCTCTAAGAATAAACTTCGAACAAAATCATTAGAGCTACTATCGAACATTTTCGAATTTTAAAAAGTAAATCAACTGCAAACTTTATTTAAATGAATTATCCTCCGATAAAAAAAAGAATACCGCTAAGACATTGTCGAGATATTACTACACCCCGGTCGAGAAGTGATGGAACATGTAGGAATAACTCCAGACGGAGACTCGCGGTTTGGTAGACTCATGTCGTCCGATAAATGTGATGTGGCCTTCATCTGGTTAGTTTGAGGGATGAGGGTGCACCATTTCCTAACATCTACTTCTACTTTATAAATTAGAAAACTTAACATTTCAATTTCACAATAGATTTATTTAGTAG
>CABFOW010002533.1:79077-98913 GCA_902141385.1 Timema californicum | reverse complement strand
GATACACCTGTGGGTTTTTTTTAGCGAGTGTATCACTCGTTTGTACCAAGAGCCCATTTGAGCACTCCTATGGAGTGTCTCAACTGGGTATTTTATCTCTTTATCTCTTATTTATATTTATACCATTTTTATTTTGTGTATCTGCCTGTATATCCTGCAGGTAAATTATTATGTGTCTCCCCTATGGGGATTATACTAGATTTTAAATATATTTCAAGGCCCTAATGACCTCAATGTGTCGATGGGCCTTAAAACCTTAATAATAATAATAATAATTTTAAACTATAACTCTGATCATTTTCTGACTTTGTACACTTTGTATGACTATCAAACAAAAACTTGATGCTTTAGTATATTAGCTTTTTTAAGTTGGTTATTCTGTAGTGTTTGTTTTGATCATATTTTGTTGTTGCATAGTTAATTGACTTTTTGTACATGTTTAGATAAAGCAATGTATGAAAGTTTGATTAATGTTAATTCACTTCTAAGATCTACAATCTTTGGGTAGAGGGAATAAAGAAATATTATCCCAGCTGTAAGATTTGAGTTTGTTGATAATGGAAAAAAGGAAGAAGTTCAGGGTGTGGTTGCTTTAGACTTTTAAGTCTCACGATACCCCATGAACCAGGTGGATTAAGCAAATATTTTCTAAATTAGTAATTAAATAGGACTGACTTTTGTTGTGTCTAAAACTAATTCTATTAGTCTCTAGTGTTTTCTTCTTCTGTTTTTTAAAAGACAGCATTAATGTTCTTGACCCCAAGGTGTAAACCATCACACTATATTACAAATGAATCTAAAATAACTCAAACCATACAAATTGTAGGCCTAGCTATGCGTAATTTTTAAAACAAACGGTGATTTATTCAAAATAGAGATTTAGATAGTACTTATTAGTTTAATTTATTACTTAATAGCAGTTTTACCCATTCTTTTAACAGTTAAGTTGCACCATAACTATATCATTTTAGAACATTTAACATCTGACTGTTCACTTTTAGATAGTTCATCGTACAGTCTTGAGCTAACTATGGTAATCACAAACTGATCATGGTAATCAATAAATTAAAATTAATATTTAGAGACAAAATATCACCTTGTCCTCAAAGTGAGTGCATAAGCAAACAAAATTAATCAACAATGCAATCTTTACCCAAGCACAATCATAAAATAAGATATATGAACAAATAAACTTTGTTACAGAAATATATTGGAAAAAGGTCCATCACAGTTCGTTCACCAAAGACCATAACTAATTAATATACATAATTATACAGAAACATATTAAATAATAAGCATAATATTTTTCCAAACAGCATCATGATTCACCGAGGAGCACAATAATTTGTTTGTTTTAATTATGTTACTGAACTTGATAGGTGTTAGTTAGAGGAGATTTCACGCAAAATCAGACATATCCATCATAAATTGTTTTGAGATAAACCCCAAAAATCTATACCTTGAAGCTAACATTAATGATTATTTTTCAAGTCAAAATGCATTAAAAATATAACAATTTTCTACCAAATTGTTTCTTCAATGAATTCACAAATTCACAATAATTACTGTACCATAGTTTAAAAATTAGGTTATTTAATTAAATAGTTAATAGTTGGAGTAGTTTCTGCATTTATTTTGCTATGTTTATTGCATATTGTATGTGATAAATAATCTGAAATGAATTGTATATTTATCTAATGGGCACTACTACAACAATGACATTTTGTAGAGTTGAATGACATCAGGTAGTTGTTAAAAAACAGACATTTTATTTTTATTTGTACATTGCACTGTAACATGGACTGAAAACTGTGATGCCTGAGTACTGACCATATTAACTTAGTGACAGAATAATTTAAAAAAAAACTGTACATTTGATTCTTGTTTCAAATAAAGCAATATTTTGAATAAAACTCTTAAAATGACTATGGAAAATCTGGATACAATTACAATATATTCTATAAAGAACATTTTAAAAATTTACATGCGTACTATGTGTTTTCTTTACAGAGTAAATACATAGGAAATGGACTGTAACTGTATAATGCACAGGCCTCCACCGTGGTTCGGATTCTACGTTAAACTGTAGGTCCTTCATTTCATCTCACAATCTACCCTACCATTGCACATTAGCGTAAGTGTGTATAACCCGAACGGGTAGTAAGACGCGGTGCTAATAATAATAATAATAATATTTTGTAAGGCCTACTTTGATTATAATATTGGAAGTATTTTAACATAACTTTTACATATATATTGTATTTTGGTCTATTGAGTGCTAGGGAAACTTCTCAATTTGACATATTTGACTTTTTTTTATAGTTATCGATAGGTTTAGCCCACTTGCTACTAACCGCCTAATTTAATTGGTAAGATCATCAAATATATATATAACTGATATGTTAAAATACTTCAATATTATAATCAAAGTTGGCTTACAAAATAAGAATCACCATTAGCGCGGAGAGAGGGTGAGAAAACCACAACAATAAATCACTTGTCAAAAACCACCTTCAGTTCACTAAGCCAAGATTCGAACCTTTGCCTTCTTGTCAACAACTATCGAGCGCTATCCGCTAATCACGCGCTCGCTCTCACGATTGTCAGTCTGGCCGAACTCTTAGACCTATATATTGCAACGTAAACTTAAAAACAGCTGATTGCAAACATATTTTCTGCTCTAGTGGATAAACATATATTTTAGATCATCCTCTCGACGGATGTTTTCAAATTGTAATGCTGTGCCGTGACGCAATCCAATACATCGATACATACGGTTCCCATGAACGGGTTAATTCAAATCTCCACAAATCACAATGGTTAACGAAGTTGCCTGTTTGCTTCTGGATATACAGCGCATGCGCACTGATTTGAGATGGTTCATGATTCTGAAATTCGATCGGTTCTCCCGTGCCGAAAATCTCAGGCAAAGCGGAAGACGTAGATATGGGTTGATTTTTAACAGAACAGTTTGAACAGTTCGCGCTGGTGTAGCAGAAATCTTGTGATTGGCTTAGAGCTCGTCTCGTGACCCCGGTTTTGATCTGCGTTTGTTTTTCGATGAACGTGTGAATCCACAGTAACGCTGGTGCTATCAAACATAAATCACCATTGATAAAATTGGCAACTATTTGATCCTATTGGAATTGCAAATATACACAATACTTTACACACCGTGTATGGCCCGAAACAGTGTGGGAGCGATCCGAATGTCGGTCCTGTCCGGGCACGGCCCTAATGTGTGGAAAGACCGATAACTCACACAAAATGCGTCTGTCCGAGCTACGAAAAGTTCGTCTTATCGAGGTGTAGGTAATAAAGGTTCTGCCTAAGGAATGAAAATAGATACAGTAACCCCATAGCTTCTTTGATGCTGACTGACAGCTCACAGCTGACAGCTAAAAGCTTTTGAAAAGTTACCCAACCAAACTATATATCCCTACGCCGAACCATATGATCTGCAAAAACATGTGTTTAGCAGCTGTCACTTCTTGCGGTCAAAATTTAGGTAGATACCTAAATGTTGAATGTCAGCTGTGAGCTGTCAGTCAGCACCAAAGAAGCCATGGGGCTACTGTACTATATCTGAAGTAATATTATACTTTAATGTGAGCTTATGGTGTTCAAGCGCGGGGGCGAGATGGTAGTTGTAGTGCTGCATTGAAAGATCCGCCAGCATTATAATACTCCTACACTTCTGTTTTAGCCTGCCAACATGCGGCTGATTTGTTACTAAATAACCTTTTATTTTCGGAAAATTTTGTCCGAATTACCAAAGTTCTACATATCGAGCTCCCAATTATCAAGAGTTGAATGTGTGTACATTTTTTCGTTGTATACATTTCCAATAACTAGGCTTTCTCCTGTTTCTTGATATTTCAAAACTATCTTCATTTATCTTTAACAAGTCGGTGGCAGTGTTTTTGTCAGTATGAAACGTTAACAAAAATATAGTTCCATTAATTAATGTTTTATTCGTCTGAATCCAAATAAAATGTAATTATTAAACGATTGTTATCTCAACTACCCAACATTGATACAGGTAGTAAACTTTTTAAGCTGAAGTTAAATACCCCGACAAATGCTCACATCGAAACAAGGGACCTAATACTCCCGCACTTAAGCCTTATTCACACGACGATAGTAAACCTTGACAGCAACTGTAACATTACTGTCACTGCCGCTAATCAAACCATTTTGATATTTGATAGTGTGACAGTAGGGCTGCCGTGACAGTACCGTCAACTATCACAGTAACTTGCATCGTGTGAACCGGTCTGTAGCCCATTACCGCGACAGTGTGCCATTTCCTTTTCGCGCCAAGCACGTGCAGGTGTATTGTTGAAGTTGAAGTTATTTGATTATGTAGCATTGATTGTTTTGTGTATTGTTTTCTTGCAGGTGTTAAAAATGGTACGGTTTTTGTTTGGATTATCGTGCCGCGCGTTTGGGCGCCAATTAAAGTGATACGCGTCCGCGATGGGCGCTGATTAAAATGATAAAATTTAATATTGGTAATTATAGCCTCGTGATTAAGCGCCAATTAAAATGATGTTCTCGGCATTTGATGATATAGTTGGTATTTATAACCCCGTGATCGAGCGCCAATTATAGTGATATTTCTTACACTTATGAAATAAGTAAGACCTTTAAATTTGCGCACGATCTATTTATACTATGGCACTGGTTTATTACAACGTTCTGTAGATGTATGCTACCGGAACTGTTAATATTGTGTATTACTGCTATATTACCGAGTTCTGTTTTATTACAAAGTTCTTGTGTATTTCTGTCCACTGTTATATATTTTATCGGAACTGATTTATTACAACGTCCTGTAGATTTATGTTGCTGGCACTGCTAATTACTTTTTATTACTGCTATATATTCATACGCACAAGCGGCTTATATATGATCTACCCTTTGCCTCTTGGACCCCTTGTTTCCAGTGTCAAAACCAACTAATAGAAAGAGTCCTGGCCACAGGTGTTGTGAAGGCTAGCTTCTGATTGGGTAGAGGGAGCTAGCATCACTTGCTTTTTTTTCACTTCGGAGTTGATCTTTGAAAGAAAAATATGAGTTTAATGGTGCAAGCCTTTGGCATTACTGCTAAAAGCGCGTGATTTTCCATGGTTGAAGTATTAAAAGGAAATTTTACATACATTACTTTTAAGAAAAATACACTTCATCCATGACTTTTTGAATAAATTAGGGGGTCCAAAACAGTATCATTACAATGTGTTGTTTGAGTTTAAGTTAATTGATTTATTAGATCGAGGATCTTTCAGCAGTGTATTTGATGCACCTGGGTTGTTTCTTTTTGCCACCCATTCTCTTATCCACTTTCTTTTGTTTTCTATACGTCTTATTGTCACCAATTCTTCATCTACTCTAGCAATTGCCTGAACAGGTTCCACCATTTCACGGTGGCTGAGGTATTCACTGTCACACTATCACATTGATTTAAATCCAACGTGTGAACAGAGACTGCCGAGGTAGTAAAACTCCCTCTTTATCATGACTTCTACTGTCGTGACAGTACCGTCATTGTGTGAACAAGGCTTTATTGTTAACTTTAGGATATATCTTTATGGCTGGGTTAGATAGTTGATGCTGCTAACGTTTTGGGCTTGATGTCTCCTCTGTGTGTCTAATCATTGTTCTCCAGAATATTTGGTCAGGAAGTGTGCTAGTGGTTTCTAGTACGGGTGTTTAAGGCTTAGCAAAAACTATGTACCAAAGTAGTGAACCATGGTTCAAATTCCGGTTGGGCTAAAAGTCCATCAACCTTGACTTATTACAATATTGGCATAGTGTGTGATTTTGATGAAGCTAATAGCCCTTAGCTTGTTCTAGTCATTAGTTAACTTTTGAGGACTGGTGCCATTGCATTTTTTAAACCTATAATGCTTTAGTTAATAATAAAAAACACTCAATTCATTACGTAATATTATTATTGAAGCAATATTAGTAAATAAATATTTGAATAATATTGTATATTTGTAAATTAAAAAAAAAGAATGTTACAATAATGTTAAATTGTTACAAAATATAGCTTATTATTAGAAAAAATAATAATATTGTAAGGTAATATCTTATTTTTTACTGTATTACAATATTACTGATTTCTTATTAGTTCTGCATTATCACTATTTTATTTTATTACAAAATATTAATCACGTTTTTGATCAATAGTTTTGCTGCAGTTTTACTTAAATTTTTTGTTGAAAAAAGACTTTTCTTCCTTGAGTTTCTTCCTTCAATTCGTATTTTTATGTTTAATAGCGACCGCACGTGAATAACAAGTACATAAAACTAAAGCAACGTGATATATATTTTAAACACGTGATATAACTTGTAAGAACTATGCAATGTAAACATACGGCGGCAATGTGCCAGACGTACTACATCATGACTGGCGCCGTTGCATATTCACTACATTCCTGCATGGTACCAGTTAAAAATCTCGTATATCAGAAAATAAACATAAAAAAAAGTTTGATAACATCATACCACACAGCAGGAACTAATTGAGGAATGCTTGGAGGAGATCTGACCTAACTACCTTTATCTTTCAAAATAAATAATACGGCGCACCGCACAGGCTTTCTCCCACTTTTATCTTAAAATATACATTTTAATAAAAACTCGAAAAATCTGTGAAACGAAATGATAGATCTCTACATTGTTGTAGAAACATTACACCAAAGATCACGAATGAAATAATATACATCGTTACTTACGTTCTCTATGTTTTTAATAACTAGAAAAACTGTTACAGAAAAATTGAGAAAAATAAACATCTCTGTCCACCAAAGAGCATAAGAACCAAATTTATTTTCATAGACGCAAATTAAAAATTAAATATATTTGTTTATAGCTCAGAAATGATTGGTTCTATAAAACTATATTTCAAATAAAATATTTGTATCTTGAATAGTACTACAACTTTATTTGGTATCCTAAATAGTTATTGAAAAATTGTGCAAATTTTAAAGTTTCCTTCGTGTAAAGTACATTTAAAGTAATTTTCATGAGCAAATGAGATTTGTTATCTTGTTTATAATAAAATAGTAAAACTATGTCTAGATATAACATTTAATCACAATCGTTAGGGCGAATTTCGAGAAGATCTTTTTTTTCTTCATTTATACCCTTAAGTAAAATAAGTCATCCTTAAATTTAGGGTGGTTACATATAATTCCAAAAAACCCTCAGGGAGACCTAAGGAAAACCCTAGATACCGAGGTATAGCCCAATGTATAAAATAGTTTCGGCTCTATCCCGAGATACAAATGGCATCGCGAAAAATACTTTTCTGGTTTGAGAGGGTCATGGAACGTAGACATTTATCAAAATCAAGAGTTCGAATTTTTTTATAACAATACTTTCTCTCAGAGGTATAAGCTGGAGAGAAAGTAAAAATTACAACTGTTGCGAAAATGCAACAGTGCCAGTCACAGAATGCTAAGTCCACACAACATGTAATGAATGATACACTTTGCTGGTTTGTAACAGTGAGCTGTGAGGACTGGATGTGCGTGGGCTTATATTCCGAGAATAACTGACTGTAGTCTGGTAGCCCCTCTATTTTCACGCAACACATCGGTCTGATCAGAATATAATATGCTCCCTTCTCGTGTAATTTAGGAAAACATCACTTTACCCTTGAATAAAAAGATTACCGTTACAAACTTTTCAACGAGAACATCTATCGGAGCAACATTGGTTGGGGTTCATTCCACTGAACTTGGTAAAGGTGGGATCTACAGTTGGCTTGTCATGGCTCTCTCCAGGTAAATGCTGGCAACTTCTTAAAACAACCCCTGCCGTTTCTAGTGGGCTCTCTCCTTAATACCGCCCACCATTCCTAAATTTTAACCTAAGCTGATTAAAGCTAGAAACTTCATAAATGTGGGTGAAATTTCTCTAATATTAATGATACCTCGTCCATTTCTTGGCAACATATACTATCTCATGATGATGTTGATAAACAATTGAATTGTAGAGTGAAATAATGATACTTGAACTGTTTGACAATCTTCTATTGAAACAAAACGGGTCACTGGACCCTTAGTTGACTGAATATACGAGTACTGATGTCCCACAGGGATGCTGTCTGTATGCAGGTTAAACAAGCTAGTAAAAAAAACCTTGACATCTGAATTATTAGAGAAATATAGACTACTTAGAAATAGAGGTAAGCAGGACGTCCGCAAAGCTAAACTTCAGTACACACATAACTTATCACCTTTGCTTCTCGCATAAATGTTTATGAAAAGATCTAAGACAATAAAGGTGTTGGAGACAAACTTAATGGTGACACTGAAATCCCCATAGCGCCCAATGATCATAATTTTAATTTTGTGACTACTCTGAATTTAACTGATCACAAAACTAAAACTCTTCACCAAAATGCTTTAGAATAACAAATATTTTTTGTTGTTGTTCGAAAGCTGTTAAAATGTACTTTAGATCACATGATTAAAAAAAATTACCTCTCCCAACACGTGCACTTTTTTAGCCTTGAAACCCGCCTCGGTGGCGTAGTTGGCTAACGCGCTTGTCGTGTTGAGCTCAACCGCTGAGGACGGGGAGATCGAGGTTCGAATCTCGGTCGGGTGAACTGAGGGTGGTTTTTCCTAATTGGTTTTCCACTCTTTCTCCACGCAAATGCGGGTTCACTTCCTCTAATTCGACCTTCCCAATTCCTATTCCATTAGAGTAATTAGTACTTAAAAGCGTATAACCCGAACGGGTAGTAAGACGCGGTGCTAATTATTATTATTTAGCCTTGAAAACTGAATTTTCAAGATAATTTGACCACTTTTGGTGGTCATATCTTATGAAGGGGTCGTAGTAACAAGATTTTTTTTTTTCATACAATAAGTATTCATAAACATGTATATAGGAGAAAAAAAAGTGGACTTGTTATTCCAAGTGCTTCATGGAGTTTTAAATTTACTAAAGTGGTCAAAAATGAGTTTTGTGCGGTAAACTTAGACCTAAAAATGCTTTGGCTTCAAATTTAAAATTTGTTCTCTCTCTCTCTCTCTCACACACACACACACACACACACACACACACATATTTATTTAAAACATTTTTTTAAGCTTTCCAAAGATCTAAGGTTGAGCTATGTAGTTTTAATAGGTTATAGCTCATAAGAAAAAACTTTGAAATACAACCTTTTGTCGTCGGCCATTAAACTAATAGTTTATATATCCGTGGTTCTCAATAACTTCTCAGCGTGGGTCGCAGTTATATTTTTATCATGGACCAGGCAAGAGGGTGTGAAAACTTAATTTGAAAAATGTACACAATGTATTCAAAATAAAAACTAAGTACTTCATAATATTATGAACACTGTTTTTATTTTAGGATTTATAAATTATTAAACAAACTTTCCTTTAGCTATCAAGAAACTAATGAAAAAAATGAGGGCGATTTCCTTCAACAATTTGTTTAAAACCTGGAGTATAGGATGTATTTGATAATCTGGGCGTTTTCAACATGAACATGTGTTAATTTGTTTCTGTAACAAATGTTTTATTGTTCATGTCAGAGAAGTTCGATTCACATTTGTAGGTAGTTAAAATTAGAATGGCAAGTTTCTTACAATTTGGATAACTAGTATATATATATAAAAAAAAAATTCACTTTAATTATTTACCGTGAGCCAGACTGACATCCTTCGCGGGCCGCCTATTGAGAACCACTGCTATATATATCAAGGAGTATATTATTAAAAAAATAAAAACATATTTTAGAGGTCTAGGAGGTAAGAGAAATGTAAATTTTCGTCAAAATCAAAAATGGTGAAGCGCACTGCATTTGTTGAATTAAAATGGAAAAATGACCCTACTGTATTTTCTCAGTTTCTCAAGTCATGAAAAATTTCATTTTTAAGCAATGACACTTGCAGACATTGTTCAACGAATTAAAACAAATGTACAAGGAAATGACCAAATTTCATTATAATTTTTATATAAAAATATGTTTTTATAGTTTAAGACCTCTAAGAATAGGCATTAAATAATAAAATTAAAAAGTATTTCACCGTATTTTCTTATGATTGGCCATCATAAATTATTAAATAAATAAATGTTTTTTATGACTTAGAGAGAAAGATCCATACCAAATTTTAGTTTCATAATAAAAAAATTTTAAAAGTATTTTAAGACCGCGAACCATAAGCACCGCTTCTGCAAAAAAAGAAACATCCAAGTGGTTTGTGTTTCAATAATGTAAAAACTGTTAAAATATAATTAAAAACAAATTGTTTGTTGTGAAAGTTTTTGACTTCCAAACCAAAAGTGGCTACTCAACATATCAGGGTTCGGCCACCTGGATACATGAGAGGAGGGGGACCTGGTAGCTTCTGCTAGTTGTCAGTTACTACCACTCCTACGCAGGCCGCGCTGCTGATTCAGTCGCGTCCGCTCGAAGAAACAATGTAGCGTCAAGCAGCAGTGCAAGAATCGTTAGTGGAAATGATACCTCAGGTCCTATATGCTCGTTCGTTCTAGTTTGCGCGTAACTAAAACACTGAGGCATATTATTGCAATCTCTATTCCCACTGTATTGAGTTTAAATTAATAAAACACCATGCCACTTTGTCACACTCATTTGATCACAAGGGCCACATTGAACATTAAAAATACTGTGAGGGCCAAATTAATTTAAAAAAAACATCTATATTGTCATTATCTTAAAGGTGGAGATGTAGGGAACGCGAGATAAGGTAAGTGGTTTTGCAATTTTTGTATTAAAACTTTTTTTATCAAAATAAATCAAACACTGCTTTAATACCAACAGAGTTTAATTTTTTGTCACATGGTGACCTCAACACTAATTTAATATTTGTCAAGGGTGTCTTGGAATTTAATGAATTTTTTTTCTTTTAATTAAAAAGCATGTCATCTGATGTCGCTAAGCTCATGACAGATATCCAAAAACTCTTTATACCACCACGTGAAGAAAGTTAAATAAACTCTCTGGTTCTACTGAAGCAATGTTTTATTTATTTGGTCCAAAAACAATTTTTTTCTACAAAAAACATTGGCCTTTTCTCGCGTTCCCTACAACCCCGCCCCAAAAAAAGAGTTGCAACTTAGTAGGCACCTATGTAAAACAATAAGACTAACTATATTTTCTGCCAAAAATTTGGAACTTTTGATTTACAAAAATGCACGCCTAGCGCCAGGATTTAAACCTTATTCCATCAGTCATTTTTATAAGCTGGCAAATTTTTGTGTGATAGCCGATGTGTCTCGGGTGTTTGGTTTAATTTTATTTAAGAAACCAACTGTTAACATGCGTAATGCTGACAAACATGGCAGATATTTGGTGCTAATTCTGTTGGGTTTTTGGGGGGGAGGGGGAATTGATCCATGTCCAAGATGGTGCAGATTTGATGCACCTACTTCACATGCCAGAACTCTCCAAAGTATTCCAAATCCCTAATTATTGCTTTACAAAATGTTGTATTTTCTCGACATTTATAAAAAGAAAAATAGGTCACATTGTACTATGGCTTATTATAAGAAGTGTGGTTTGCGGACCGCTAGTTTACATTCTTGATTTAGGCAACTAAAGCTATAGCTACACGGAACCGCACCACATTTTCTAGCGAATGGCTACACGCACCGCACCGCACTTTATTAAAACAAGCATAAGATTATTGTAACTAAAAACAGAAAACCAATTTTTATATTCTTTATAAATTGAGTTATATTACAAAATAAGTTTGTTTTTATTTTTACTTGCATTAGTTTTCACCTATTTTTCATAAAATTAAGTTAGCTATTAGTTACAAAGAATAAAGTTTTTAAGTTAGCTAATAATTAAGAAGAAGAATGTTTGTTGTTCCATATGATATTGTTTATTTTGTACGTGGTGTTGGAAACAATGACTACAGCGTCACACGTGACACGGCTGTGAAAGAAATGTCGTTCGGAAGCTCCCGATCATTTATTTCCGGTGGTAGGTGGCTACACGGTCCGCACCGAGCAACGCTCTCTGAAGATTCTTCCGCGCCGGTGCGGCTACGTGTAGTCGCTCCTTAACACGCATGCAGGGGATTTTTAACTTTATTTTGTTAGATGAATACATACTTCAATGAGATTCTAAACAAAAATCTCGACATATGAATATGATTCCTTCCATCGGCCCGTCATATCACCGTTATTAGTCATCTACAATCCACATTACGCCATGTGGTTTCCTCCCGCTTGAGCCGAGCTCTTAAAATAAACCGCCGCCACAAACAAAATAGTTCATTGAATAATGATATGATTCATGAAGAAACAAATTAGTCAGAGTTCTACTAATAGTTTGGATAAAATTGATTATATAGTGATGAACACACGGTATCCGTCAGTAGGCCATGCCAAATGACTAGACCAACTGACCTTTAGGCCAAACGACTTTATTAGTTATATTCATAGTGATTTAGTAAGGAGAATTATAATGACAGGGACAACATCCAACCCTAATTTAGAGACCTGATGATGGCGTTCATACGTCGAAACATGTAGTCTGGCAACCGGCCCTCTGGCATCCAAGGTTTAAGGAGAGGAATTAAAACCAGCTAAGGAATCAAACGACTTTATGCCTATACCGACTTTTAGGCTAAATTACTTTATATTCTTGTAATTTGAAAAATGACACATGGACACGGGAATCTAACCCGGCACCCTTGGCTTAGTGAGCCAATTCTCTAACCACTGGGCTATCCAGGAATCGTCCCGTGCCCAGGGTTATTCTCCACTCATATTTTACGGCAGAGTCTGTGATTGATGTGTGGAAAACGTCAGCTACAAATGTACGAGCTATCAGATAACGGAACCCCCATTGACTCAGTAGTTGGCTTTTTGCTGCCAATTGTACAAATGAAATGATTGTACGAATGGGCCACCTGCCTAAAGTAAGTATATTGTCTAAAGTATTATGTAGTCTTTGGAAACATTCGCTATGATTTGTTGAGAATTGAGATGCTACTTCATGCAGGAAGGCAATGCAGGCAGCCCTCTATCATCACTATATACCTGCGCCGACTTTGTACAGGTGCATTCCATAAAGAAAACACGTCAGTACACTTAAAGAAAGAACTCTTTAAGTAATGTGTAACTCTTACTTAATACTTACAAGTATGTACTGTGTAGTCATCCTACATATGTAAATTTTGTTTGCTTTTCGCTTTAGTTAGTGTTTTTAAATAAATGTTTGAATCATTAAAATTTCGTTTAATTGGGGCAGCCGCTTAGTTGGGCCAGAGTGACCTAACTCGATGTGTTCCAATCAACCGGAATCCACTGTATCACATTAAGCTAATATGTGTATGTATAACCTACTTTAAACAAATAGTAAAATTAAAGTTATATATTTGTTTGTGTATGATATATTTGGGTGACCTGGCGGTCTAGAGGTTAGGTGTCAGACTTCTGTGCTGGCGGCCGGGGTTCAATCCTCGGTCCCGGCACAGATTTATCTGATTACCAAACCCTTCCTTCACCTCTGACAAGACATCTTGTGAATGTGGGGAATGCCAGGCCTCCACCGTGGTTCGGATTCCACGTTAAACTGTAGGTCCTCCATTTCATCTCACAATCACCCTACCATTACACATTAGCGTAAGTGCGGATAACCCGAACGGGTAGTAAGACGCGGTGCTAATAATAATAATAATCTAACTATTCCTGATTTACACAAAAAAGGAAAATTCCTACTTGATTAAAAATATCTCTTGGACCCTAGAAGATAGACACTCACACCCCCTTACCCATCCATGTATCCAATTTCTTTTATATTTTATTTGGTTATCTGGAGGAGTCCTTCTGCCTACCTGCTTGCCGATTACACATTTTTTACTGTTCTAGTTATTTTAGGTAGTCCCTTTCCTTTCTCAAACACACACAGGTTGACATTTATGATTCCTAAACAATGTTTTTCATGGTTGTTTTCACGGGTGGTAGAAATACGCGCGACTCTCGAGAGCCCAGCCATTTCAGAATTATAGCCTACTCGTATCTTAACTAGAAAATGTCATGCCAACAATCTTTCGAGAGTTAAGATGTGGGATTATTATTATTATTAGCACCGCGTCTTACTACCCGTTCGGGTTATACGCACTTACGCTAATGTGCACAATGGTAGGGTGATTGTGAGATGAAATGGAGGACCTACAGTTTAGCGTGGGATCCGAACCACGGTGGGGATCTGGCATTCTACACATTCACAATTTGTGATTAATTACACGTCTTGTCAGAGGTGAAGGAAGGGTTTGGCGATCAGATAAATCTGTGCCGGGACCGAGGATTGAACCCCGGACCCCCAGCAAAAAGATGTAGGGTTGTTTATTTGTTGAGAAAGAAATGCAGTTTGGGATTCAATATTATTATTATATTATGTACTCTTTCACCTAAAGACTATACTGGCTTGAGAAAATACTTGAAAAATGTGTTTTCGTCACATATAATTGTAATTGTAATTACGGGACCGTCCGTATGGAGGTAACCACATTTAAATTAATTTAAATTAGTTGCAAAATGACACCTGTGCACGGGAATCAAACCCGCACCCCGGGTCGCAGATGCCTGTGGTGTCTGAGTTAGCTCGTGACACCATTGATCGCACCGCACATATGTAGCCGACGATTAACACACCTCCATCACAGTGCCTTATTCTATGAGTGAAGAATGATTCCTTAGCACGGGATGTATCTTGGATAGGTCGCTCAATGGTAGAGTATTGGCGCGCTAAGCTAAAGGTCCTGGGTTCAGTTGTCCTTTTTAAACTTATTTAAATTATTTAAATTAAATGCATATAAATGTCCTGTTTATAGTCGTGTTGAAAGTAGAGGGTGAACCCAGTACCAATGACGCCATTTATTTTAAATTAATTGTCTTATTTAATAAAACCATTTCAAATACTTCGCCCCCTAACTCCATTTTATTGCTGAATTCTTAGAACAGGTTACAGGCGTTAGTAGCGCCGCTAAAATCGCTCGTGGAAATAGGCCTTAGTCCACAGACAGGAAACAAGTCTGCCCTAGTCTCGGTTAACAATTTGTTTCTTAAAGTGGACTTTTAAGAAAACTACTACAAAGTTTTATTATACAATAAAGTTAAAATATCACACATTAGTATCTTGAATACGCATTTGAAGAAAGTTGTGGACACAAGGTAAAGTCCGTTCACAGTAGGAATTGTTCTCTGAAAGGCCTTTTTCCTTACCAGAAATCTATTATATAGTAGGATATTGGTAGGAAAAAAAGACTTTTCGGAGAGTAATTCCTACCGTGAATGGAGTGTACACTAGCCCCATGACTTCTTTGGTGCTGACTGACAGATCACAGCTGACTTCTGACAGTCAACATTTAGGTGTATTCCTAAATTTTGAGTGTCATAAGTGACAGCTGCTAAACACACGTTTTTACAGATCATTTGGTCCGGCGTAGGTATACATAACTTGGTCTGGTAACGTTTCAAAGCTGTTAGTCAGCACCAAAGAAGCCATGGGGCTACTGTACATGAAGTTACGACAAGCCTAGCAAGCCGGTTGGGGAAAATATATGGCTTGGATAAAAAACTGACCCAGGCCATAGGCTGAAATAGTAATGGATAAGATTTTAAAAAATGCGCTGTAGAAAAGTGGAAAATATTTTAAAATAAAAACTACCCTCAGCCTATTCAGCTGGGATCTGGACCCTAACCTCTTCGTCACCGACAATTTAGACGATAGGAGACTAAAAATTTAGCCCGCGTGCCTGCCGATACGTGTTTTATACCATTGTCTATGTTAAAAACTTCGAAAAAGGTAGGGGAAGTGTTGATTAAATACACTTGAAAACTAATATACCTCTAAATATGAATTTTTAAAAGCTATATTCCGCTTCGACCTATATATTGCAGTTCACCATTGACAAGCTTTATATGGCTCATTCTGGTGGTGATGAATTAAACTAACCGACACCGAGGGAAGGGTGAGGCTGCTCACACCTTGCTTCATCTGAACCATTCCTGACTGTGACGTCATGCTCCTTGGCTGTCACAGCTGAAAATAGCAGTGTTCTGTCTCGTGGCTCACGAACACGCACAGAGGAACTGGGACACAATCAACTCACATGGCCACATGGGCCACGTGTTCACCGGCATTAACATGGTAGGGGTTTTTTCCTTCGAATTTAGAAAATTTAAACCCTTTTAAAACCATATTTTTATTTTTTAAATAAATAGCAAAACGGTGTACAGTTCCTCTACGTTGAAGGTTACATTACCGTAAACCAGTGGCTCCCAAACACATAGTCGCGAATAACGACTACAATACTGACATTAGCAACAGTGTTGAAACAACGTTTTGGAACCCTCCTGTACTCGGAATTTTGGACCCAACTCAATTTTCTGAATCAAGATCCTCAGAAAGATGTGGGTAGCACTCAAACTCGAAAATCTCAACTGTTAAATGAAGAAGCATCATTGTTGTCACTAAAAAACTATGTTTTTGTCACCAATTCTTTTACACGCATTTGATAATATTTGTGAGAAAATGTAAAATTTAACTAAAATTGATTTAATTTAATTGTTAACACTAATTATAGATAACAAAATAGAAACTAAAAAAAACTCTTCACGAATGAAACAAATTTATAGTAGCCACTCAAATAGTATTTTGTCGATGCATTTTAACAAAGTCACACTTTTCTTAAAAAATGGTGCTTTACATTTTGTATGATTATAAAGTAGGTAATTGAAATAATATTGTTTTTGTTGTTTAATTAATTCAATAAACAATAATATGAAAATAATAAATATAAACTACATGTAACTTAACGACTCCTTGGGTCGTCAGGGCTGATTCAGTGGCCACATGGTCTTAGGCGTTACTCTTGCAGTAGACAAGACTGCTGATAACGAAGAGGTACGAGTTTTTGTCGAATGTACCGACTTTTTTTCTAAAAAAATTTCCACTCTCCTTTCACGCAAATATGGATACATTTTCTATAAATATAACCTTCCTCATCCCTAAAACCACCAGCGTAATTAGTAGATGGCGTATAAACCAAACGGGTAGAAATACGTGATAGTAAAACCAAGCATGGTCATTACATTAGTGCAATGAAAATTTTGAAATGTTTAATAGTATATTTAAAAATTATTTGGAGAAGGTATTGTTGATCACTACCGGTATCATAGAAAAGGAAAGTCGAAGCGTAAAATTCATTCTTTAATTGATGCTTTGGCTTAACTTAACCTGTTTGTAATATCAAATCGTCTAGCGCCATCGTGGCTGTCACGATACAATTTGTATGAGGCGAACCTTGATATGTTTCTAGAAAGCTGCACTCTGGGACGTCTTCCCTACTTGAGTTAGTTTATTATCACTGGTCGTATTTGAAACCGTTTAGGGCTGTATAATCGGGGCTGGGTGTTCTGTGTGGCATCCACCAGCCGTCTGACTACCTCTTTAGCTGAGATAATAAACAGGCCACGTGCTGGACTAGATCATCTCCCTCCACTGAGCGTCCTATCACTATTTCTATTATTGGTTTGACAGACACATGGACGGGAAAAATACAACAAACAAATTTAAAATATACGTATTTTTCTTAACGTACAGATGCCGCCTCCAATTAGAGGTATCAAATCCCAGAGTAGTAAACAACTGACACAGCTGTAAATTATATTAATGAATGTGAAAGTGAGAAAGAAAAGCTTAAGTGCTAATAGATACCCATAGATATATAGCTATAGATCACTAGTGTGGAACCTTGTCTAGCTACTCCCCACAGCAGGTTACAGCAGAGAGAGATGTGTAGCTATAGCTGGTGTGTAACCTTGTCTAGCTACTCCACACAGCAGAGAGAGGTGTGTAGCTATAGCTAGTGTGTAACCTTGTCTAGCAACTCCACACAGCAGGTTACAGCAGAGAGAGATGTGTAGCTATAGCTAGTGTGTAACCTTGTCTAGCTACTTCACACAGCAGGTTACAGCAGAGAGAGGAGTGTAGCTATATAGCTAGTGTGGAACCTTGTCTAGCTACTCCACACATCAGGATATAGCAGAGAGATGTGTAGCTATAGCTGGTGTGTAACCTTGTCTAGCTACTCCCCACAGCAGGTTACAGCAGAGAGAGGAGTGTAGCTATATAGCTAGTGTGGAACCTTGTCTAGCTACTCCACACATCAGGATATAGCAGAGAGATGTGTAGCTATAGCTGGTGTGTAACCTTGTCTAGCTACTCCCCACAGCAGGTTACAGCAGAGAGAGGAGTGTAGCTATATAGCTAGTGTGGAACCTTGTCTAGCTACTCCACACAGCAGGTTATAGCAGAGAGGTGTGTAGCTATAGCTGGTGTGTAACCTTGTCTAGCTACTTCACACAGCAGGTTACAGCAGAGAGAGGTGTGTAGCTATAGCTGGTGTGTAACCTTGTCTAGCTACTCCACACAGCAGGTTATAGCAGAGAGGTGTGTAGCTATAGCTAGTGTGTAACCTTGTCTAGCTACTCCCCACAGCAGGTTATAGCATAGAGAGGTGTGCAGCTATAGCTGGTGTGTAACCTTGTCTAGCTACTCCCCACAGCAGGTTACAGCAAAGAGAGGTGTGTTTCTATATAGCTAGTGTGTAACCTTGTATAGTTAATCCACACAACAAATTGCGGGAAAAAGACAATTAAATTTTAAGACTATGATACCTTATATTTAAAAGGTTTACCGACGTAAATAACGTGTTTCTAAAATTTATATTTGGAAAAAGGTACAAGTTTCAACATAGTTTATGCCCACCCCAAAGGAAATATCTGGGTCCACTGCTGGTTCTTAAAAATATTAACATAACTGGTCCGCGACTGTGCACAACTTTGTTCTTGTGATCTGCTTGTTATTATTGTTTAAAACTAATAAAACCATTGACGCAGTATTCTTTGTCCTCATCCCAAAATATAGAAGTGTTTAATTTATCTGTGTCAAAGACCTCTTGTCAGCATGATTCTATTTACACATCTGTTGTAGTTGACAGATACGAAGTGAGTAACCGCCCTTGATGTTGAGCAAGTGGCTTCATAAGAAACAGAGCAAATGGTGATACAGTTTGCATGAATTGAGATAGGCTCACCTATATTCGACCTTATACTCAGCAATGTAGATCTAACAACAGTGAGGTTGATGTTGATAGTGAAGTGACAACCTTAATTCGTTATTACGTAGTTCAAATGTCTTAGAAATATTTTGGAATAATCAAATTAGGAATGAAAGTATTTATTTACAGTCCTCATGGGTATAGAAAATCTACCATCAATCAATCGATTAAACCACGTTTGTAATTTGCATCGCCATTTACTTATCGATAGACAGTACAATTAGAGATGCGAGACGGAAAATTTTCCAAAACCGAACATTAAAATTGTTATTTCTGTAAAATAATGTCAACTGATTAAATGTAACTAATGTAATAGAGGTTTATATATCCCAAATGTCAACGCGCTTCGGGGGCCGCACGGTCCAGCGCGCTACTCTCGCAATAGGCTGTTGATGACAGGGAGATCGGTGTTCGATCCCGTTTGGGTGTACTGGAAGGTTTTCCCTAAACAGGTCTACACTTTCATCTACGCAAATGCGGGTGCACGTCCTCTAAACTCAATCTGTCTCACCCCTAACACATTAGCATAGTTAATACATAGGCGTATAAGCCAAACGATTAGTAAGACGCGGTGCTAAAAAAAAGTAGCAAAGAAACAAACGAATGCGATCCCTTGTAGACCCGTTATGTTCATAAATGATGCTTCAATCTCTTATCAATAAGTTAATTTAAATAATTTTAAGTCTGGCCCTACATTT
>CABFOW010002533.1:66609-79002 GCA_902141385.1 Timema californicum | reverse complement strand
CCCACAATTAACTTTAGTGCTCCGAATGCCATAGAGTAGGCCTAAGTAAGTACAGGAGGTCCCACTCGAAGGTAACCCCGATGTTCTGCGTTTAATTTTGGTAAAATTCGGAGGATGTCGTCGACACTTTAACGCTGTACTCTAACCCAAGAGAAAGGAAATACGGCAACACCGGCGTGATTAAACGTTGGGGAGAGAACAATGGCAGTGGTGTCGCGCCGACTGTTCGCACGTGGAGACAACAGTATGACTATTCCTCGGGACTTTTTTAAATGTTGACTCTCTACCATAAACTAAGGGTAGTTTACTGATGAATGATATTCTTGAATACCATTTTTTAAATGGCTCTAACGACTTTGTCTAAAATGGATATCTGTATTTGACCTCCCAATAACACTATATACTTGTTTTTTGGGCAAAATGTGTTAAGGTTTATTTTACTGACGAGTAAATTTAGTAAATTTGATTTATCTAAAAAATGACCTTGAAATTTTAGTTCAAAATGGATATTTGGGAATGGTTTTTCATGGTAAATAATCACATTTTTATTATTACAAATTAAATACAACTGATTTTTTAAATTTACTAAAAATATTTGAACAATTTTGTTTAGAATTTTTATATAAAGGTGCAAAATAATGGTGGAAGGGGGAGGGGATGTTTCTGAGGAAGTTACTTAAAGAGTAGTTAACTGAAATCATAGTTTTGAAACTTTTGGTCCAAATTATAATAAATACACTGTATAAGAAGGTTTGCGTGATTTTGTCATTCCATTTATATTTATTTGTACATACATACTTAATCACGCCGTTCCCTATCGGGGTAGGCAAGAAACCGTGCATATATATAGCTTAAAAAAAACTCCGTGGTACTTAATTCATAATCCATCCTCACTAACTTTCTCCACACTTCCCTGTCCTTGAATACCCCCTTCGCATCAACAACATTCATACACAGTCACATATGTTCTATTATTGTTAAAACCCTTAATGTTTCTCTTTGTCACACATTCGTCGACAACATTAAGCCACGTCTTACATGGCCACCCCCACCTCCTGCCTTTTAATCCACACACATTACCTTCATATATTTGCTTCATTTCAACATTTAATTTTCCTACATTCTATTTTTTGAGTAGTCAGGGTTCCTGGTTACAGATTGATTAGTCCCAGGTTCGATCCCCGGTGCTTCCAAATTTGTTCTGCTAAGAAGTGGGCCTGCAACAGGTTCAAACTCGGCCTCGTGAGGACAATTGAGGAGTTAATAGAATAACGAAGTAGCAGCTCCCGTTTCAGGGCTCATACTTGGTCCCTAAAGTCCCTAAACTGAAACAAAATTCCATAAAAGTAGCTTCTTTTTTTAAACCTACGGAAGGGTTTTTAAAAATAATTCAAGTATATTTATATGATTTTTAATATATTTTAGGCAGCAACTCAGGCCCAAGATTTTTAAAATTTGTTAAGTTTTAACCTTCCTTCCCGGCTACAACGTCAAACTGCCTCTTCCGTGTTCTTTCCCCTGGTTAGGTTGGTTTTTAATCTTTCCTCATGAACTGAAACCTCATTGGTTGGCATTTCTTCCATTTCTTGGGATAGATGTAGCTCTCCTCCTAGACCACTTGTGTTTATTCTATCCTGAGATTGTTAGGTCATTGAAGGACTAAGATTGTACTGTCTATATATGCACAAGATTACTATTTTTAAGGAATACTAATCTCTTGCAAAGCTACCATCAGTGGAGAGGAGAAAAATTTCTGAAAGTGGAAAGGATGTTACCTTTTTATGTACATATAGATTGTCTGATCGTTAAGTGAAAGATGCTTAGAGCAGAAACACTTATAGAAATTGACGATGGAGAACTCGAAACATTTTGAAGCAAAGGATTTATTAATTACACAAAATACAATTAAGTAACAACAGTAGTCAAAGCTTGTCTTTAACTGTCACATGGTAATGGTGATCTTGAGAGAAGCTTTTCAACATCTTGACATATTATTACAGAGCAGACAGCTTTGAAATAAAGGATTTTGATTGCACGATTGAATGTCATAGATGCCTTGAAGTCTTATTGTAATAAACATTATTGAGCTCCAATCCCCCCCAAAAACCCACTATATACCTATGGAAGAGGTGCAAGAAGTAGGTATCATCAGTACTTAGAAGAAAACAAGCTGAGAGAAAAGAGACTTAAATAAAATATGGAGAGAGAAAGGGCAACAGAATAAACAGAGTGGAAAGTGAAGAAAAGAAGAAGGCTTTTGATATGAAGAAAAATTGTGTTATGAAACTAAGTCCATAAAAGAGTGCAGCTGATAAACTCCTAGAGCAAACATCATAATGTATTACCCGTACATTGGCGCTGAAAAGAAAATGCTCAGCAGGCATAAAGTTTTAAAACTCGAAGATAACAAGACCAATAAATAAATTTACATACAAGAAAAGACAATCATCTTCTCTAATTACTTCATTTTTTGAGATCTGCCGAAAGAGAAAAGTAAAGTAATATAAGAATCAATTAACTATTAACAAAAGTTAAATATGATATATTTAAGGGACATATAAAAACGAAATTATAATGAGCAGAGATTTAAAAGTACTTTGAATATTTCTGTATTTTGGCTATGAATAAACATTATCCACACCCTTTCCAGGGTCAAATAAAAAAAATCTTATTTTTGGTCGTTTAATATGGCTAAAATAATCGATGAACTTAAAAGTTGAATTAAAGTTAATTTAGAAGTTAAAAATTTAACTTAAATAGTTGATATACATTAAAAAAGGTTTTTTTTCTGACCTTAACTGTTTAGCGTTAGGGATTTTCTTTTAAAAAAAATCTTTTTCTTGAAATTTTTGTTCATATAGTATTTATGAGGTTCCTATTTTTGAACTGAAAGTAAATTAACGTCCTGAGGGTTCGTTGTGCTGAAGACATGACACCTTATATCCTCAAAGGTTGGCACTACATTGGATATCATCTCCGAGGGAACTACATGGTTACTATTGATAAACAGCGTTGTCATTTTCTCGTTTTTGTACGGTAAATCTCCCTAAAGGTGTGTACAGAAAAAAAAGGCTGCTTGCTTACCGGTTTCCAACGCTAATCGTCGCTGAAGTCCAACGCGTGTAGGTGCGCACAGAGGACGCAGACGAAAGCCAAAAACCTGACAGTTGTTACATGATATTACCGCCGTCATCATCTGATGAAGAATTTTTACTTCTTGTCAGTGTTCATCCAAAATTGAAAAAACAAAAACTAAAAAAACCTTATACATCTGATAAACCTTGGTAGGAAAGATTATGGCGAAAATAATAACTTATTTATTGTCTTGAAGTAAGACAAAAAAGGTTTTTTTTTCAAAACAAGAGAATACACTTGGGAAACCTTTAACTACATTTAAAAAAGGTTGAACATCGCTCGACAAAAACATAGTGCAACTGGCATAGGCAGCCTATCCTACCAGAAGAACGACTTGTTAATACTTTAAGGTAAGTTAGATGCATATCAATTTATTAAAAATATTTTTTCTTACTTAACATTTAGGTAGTTAGTTAATAAATGATTAAAAAATCATTTTAAAATTTGTACTAGTATTTATTATAGCTTAATTTTATTATAGATATCTACAGCAAAAATTAGAATTAACTAGTTTGTAAATCTGTTTAAACTGGAAAGGGACTATTATTAGCGTTTGGAAATGAATCTGTGGGATAAGTGGAAGGGGAGGAGGAATAAGAATGAAAAGTAGGGGGAATGCTGCTCGATGATTCTTGGTTGTAAGCAAACTGTTCGACGAGCTCCTGAACTTGACAACGAAAATACAGTTTCCTTGAGGCAGGGATTTTCCTTACATGTGAAAGCAAACTCTTAAAAAACAGGAGGTCTTCATCTTCAACCTCTGTTTTTATTGTCTCCGCAGACATGTCTCGCAGATATTGCATCTTATCCTTTTCAATATTCAATAATGTTAGATTATAATTTTCGGCACACTGGCGTTTTTTCTTTTTAGTTGGAGTAGTCATTGACAGTGTGGATTGCGTTGGTTGAAAAAATACATCGGTTTCCTTCAACTGTTTTGCTGCGTCTTCATCACTCATTTCTTCTTCTTGACCCTGGGAGTTTTCAAACTCTGCTGTGGGCTCACCATAGTGACTAGAATTAATAATTGTAGCCGAGGGGGTTTGGCCAGTGGGTGGGTTTGGTAGGTTTCCGCACGATGCTCTGGGTTTTACGCTGTCTTTGAGGAAGAGCAGTGATTTAAAATAGGTCCATTTTGAAGTGGGACTGCCCTCTAAAGCATCTCCCGAACGAGAAGGGGGAATTTTCCCCAGTTCCACACAAAACTGGTCCCTTATATATTTCCACTTCTTTCTCAACGTGTTTTCTGGAAATAAACAATGCAATGTGTAATATTGAAATGCCTTACGTTATTAAGTGTAACATTTAAATTCCTCAATTAATTTAAATTAACACTCTATTTAAGTATGTATTACCGTATATGAAAATACTTGATAAAAAGTACAGTAAGAATAAATAAGTAAACAGTGCATTTTTAATTAGTAGTATCTCGCTACCCGGTCCTCGTTCAGGACTCTCGCGTTTACTTTTCGACTGGGTGTATTTACCGTATCGACACTTATTGATTAGACTAAGGCGTTTCGCGTCCGTGATGGGCGCCAATTAAAGTGTCATTGACGTTATAAGTTGATATTTGACCCGCGATACGGCGCCAATTAAGATGGTAAGGATGTATAATGAGATATTGCCCTGTGATTGAGCATTATCTATAAATATATTGTTTTGCGATGATGACGACGCGAGCATGCCTTACTGCGCACTTGCTCGCGGATTTTATGTGGTCTAAGTATATTTGATACTTATAATTATGGAATTAGAAATACTTTTGATGCTGCATAGGTTTTATTTAACTGATTACACCGTCGGTATTGAATATATGGCATTAAATGATAATATTTACGGATTTTTTTTACGATATTCCATGTTCCGTGTACTGTGTAATGTTATATTATCTATTGATTCATACGCACAAGTGGCTTATATAGGACCTACCCCTTGCCTATTGGACCTCTTGTCACCAGTGTCAAAACTAACTAATGGAAAATCTCCAGGCAACAGGTGTTGTGAAGGCTGGCTTCCCATTGGGTAGAGGGAGCCAGCGTCACATACTTTTTTGGAAACACTACGGAGTTGATATTTGAAAGAGAAATAAGTTTTATGGTGCAATATATTGAAATTACTTCTGAAAAGCGCGTGACTTTCCATGGATGAGGTATTAAAAGGGTATTTTATATACAGTTTATGTAAGAAAAATACACTTCATCAATTACTTTAATATATTAGAGGGGTCCAAAACAAAATCATTACAACTGTTTTTGAATTTTGGGAAGAGCTACAACCAGAACACATGCCTGCACCAACAAAGGACACTTAAAGATCAATAGTTAAAGATGTTTACCGAATTTGGAATGTTCCTGATTCTATTGTCGCTATTGATGGTAAACATGCTCGTGTATTGTGTCCCAAAAATTCAGGATATATATATATATATTTTTTTTAACTTTTAGAAAAAAAATCTGCTGCCGTATAGGGATTGCGAACGCACAGTACAAATTTGTAACACTACACGTAAGTGGGTCTAGCAAGCAAAGTGAGATCTATACAAGCTTCCCTTCTTCCTAACCTCCTAAGACCCTATGGAGGAGAGAATTTACTAGTTGAACAGGAATTCTTCAACAAACGTCTTTCTAGAGCTAGAAAACCATCGAATGTTATTTCCGTATTCTGAATTCTAAATGGCGTTTGCTTTCAAAATGCATTGAAACTGACATTTATGTAGCTGTTGAATGTATTTGTGTTTTACACAATAACATTTTAGATAAATAAGGCTTTGGACAACATTTAACTGGTGTCTGTTGAATATAATTAAACATAGGAACAAAGGCAATCCATGGGAAGACCAGCCAATTTAGCTAAGAGTACAGTCAACTCTCGATTCTACGACCCCGGGAATAGCGTCTCTCTCGAAGTAACGACCCTTTTTTTGGGAACCGTGAAAAATGCGGGGAAAAAAAGGTTGAAAAGTTTAAGGAAATCGGCTGTAAAATGTATTTGTTGCATTTATTTAGGTCGCTACGTTGCAATTATCTTTGTGAGAGCTGTATTACTAATAACTGGGGTGGGTCAGGTATAAAAAAAAGACACCACCTCATCAATGCCAGCCAATATCACTTGACTCTGTCCACCCCCTCCCACAAGCAAGACAATGTTTCCCCGCGCGCGACTGCCGCTACATCACGCGCCAGGTTTGCTTTTGCCATTGTTATCTCGATTCTCGATTTGGTTACTATTTTGGTTTGATTTTGTGAACAATTTTTGACGACCCGTGCTATTGTTTAACATTGTTATTTTGATTTGGTTACGTTTTTGGTTGGATTTTGTGAACGATTTTTGATGACCCACGCTATTTTTTTAAAATTTGATACGAACTTATAATTTTGACGAAATTAGTGAAAGGAGTACCTTCTTCAAAAAATTGGTAGGTTTTATTTTATTTACTTTTTCACGTATTGTCTAAAAAATGTAATTTTTTCGTATGAAGGTCAGGGGTGGAACAAAATCTGTTAAAATTCCAATAACGACCCCTTCGAAATAACGACCCTTTTCCAGGGAACCGTGAAAGGTCGTAGAATCGAGAGTTGACTATTAGAAATATTTCCACTACATTTATTTCAAATTTCAGATAATCCTTTGTTGTACCATGAGTGAAATATAGATGATTTGCACCCTAGGCAACATAACTTCAGGTGCCCCCCGCCTCTCCCCTTTTCCTCACTCGTCGTTCTTACTCATATTAAAGGTCTAAGATAATATACGGGTCTGGCTACTCTTTAGTTCCAATGATCATATATTGAAGTTAAAAAGTGCTAGTAGGCCGATCTTATAATATTAGCACGTGCGCAATTCAAATAGTGTAGAGCAGTTTGAACCACAAAACTTTAATTTTATTGTCTTAAGTAATATGATCAGATAAAATAGCCAATAGGTAGCTTAAAAAAGGATCTTAATATTTTTAATAAACACGTTAACTACGATATATTTTTTTTAGCACCGCGTCCTACTAAACGTTCGGGTTATACGCTTTAAGTACTAATTACACTAATGGATTAGGAATTGGGAAGGTTTTTAATCAAAGGAAGTGAACCAGCATTTGTGTGGAGGGAGAGTGGAAAACCATTTGGGAAATAACCACCCCCAGTTCACCCGACCGAGATTCGAACCTTGATCTCCCCGTCCTCAGCAGTAGAGCTCAACACGACAAGCGCGTTGGCCAACTACGCCGCCGAGGTGGGTTCATTGTAATAGATGAACAAAGTAAATATAAAGCTGTAAGCTCAAGTCCTGTGACCACACCCAAAGCACACGATGACTCCAAATAGGGTCACGATCCCTTGGTTAGAAACTACTGTAGTAGAGATGAAGGCCGGTAGGGCACTCACTCATCTTATCAACTATCTTATGGCATCTGAAGACATTTTATTTGACTCCTATAGCGTGACTTGAATAATTTGTATAATATTAAGACGAGTAAACGATATAAGAAAATTTAAAGATGAAGAGGAATAGGTAGTTTTTAATTAGGTAGGCCTATACAACTGAAAATATTGTTAAAAGCCTAAATTGCTTAAACTTGCCCCCTCATCTCCCCCCCCCCCCTTGTGAGCCCCACACACATAATGTACCGAGCTAAATTTGATCATAAAAATATTCATAGCATTACCCAGAAAATTTAAATACTTGAAAATCAATTATTAAATTTGTTAGTATATATTTTACTAATAAGCTCCTATTTTGGTCATCTTAATTATTTTTTCTTTACCATATTACCTAAAACCATCAAATGAAAACATAGTAGTTAAAATTTCTCTATAATATTTTAATTGAGTTTGCTAATATAAGATACTAGCGATTTTTGGCTTCAATATCTGGTCACTGGAACTAGAACTTTTACATGCTGTGAGGAAGGAGTGTCGAGGGGTGCTCATGTTTAAACACGTCACTTTATGTTAATTTTATCAAGCCAATCTCCCTCCTTTACTTCTTCTATACGTTCCGTATTTGGATTTACTTTTTCGACTAGCTTATTTATATATATTCCCAGTACTTATTGCCCCATGTAGAGTCGTTTTCTCACTCAAGGAATCATAAAAATTGAAAAAATATTATCCAACAATTATTCCAAAATCCTTAGTGCGAGAAGGTTGAATTTTAATTAATGAAAATATGTTCTATAAAAAATATGTATCTCGTATTTAGAAAAATATAGCCAAATATGAAAATTGTAACTTGATGAGATCGGGTTATTTTGTTGGTCAATTTATTAAACATCTGTACAAAAATAGTTAAGGTTAATGAATTGTATAATATATAAATATAGCCTTATTTATATTACTCACCATCAATACCCATTTCCAAGCTTATCTCCATCCAGCATTTCTCCACAATATTCCTATTGGAATGACTTTTCACTTTTTTGTCCCATATAGGACGTTTGTTTAACACACACACAATTAGACTTTCAATATCAACCATATTTTCTCTTGAAGAAAACATCTATCGACGCCGACAACTAAGAAAGAACTAAATGTTCAATACGGTAAACTTGTCGTTGCAGGGTACCAGCACTGATAAGCGCGAACCTGTTTTCACTATGAAAGGTCCCAACTCTAAACATACACTCGTTGATGGTACAGGTCAGCGCCGCCCGGCGCTGGTAGTCGGCAAGCAGGAAACCTGTTCTTTTTCTGTACACGACTAGACTTGCATTGATATTAGTGATGGGCATAATTGAATGATCTCAAGAATCGAATAATCATTCGGTTCGCTGAAAAATATTTGAAAGAATCATTCGAATGATGTTGAGAAGTAGTAAAGAGTCGGTAATAATCGGATGTTAGTTACTTCTAACTAAAAGTATTTACTAGTTGTTCGTTTTGCTTTGTGCTACTATTCATTTCACCCTGCTGTCTGATTTCCCAACACGCATTCCTTTGCGTTTGCAGTTTATCAACACTTTACTATTACTGTATTTAGTTTTTTGTGACGGTGTCAAAGACCAAAGTACAGCCACAACAAAATACTATGCAATGAACGCATTAGTCACTTAAGCACCTAGCCACCCGCCTCGGTGGCTTAGTTAGCTAACGCGCTAGTCGTGTTGAGCTCGACTGCCGAGGACGGGCAGTTCGAGGTTCGAATCTCTGTCGGGTGAACTGGGTGTGGTTTTCCTAAACGGTTTTCCACTTTCCCTCCACGCAAATTCGGGTTCACTTCCTATAAATTCAACCTTCTCAATTCCTAATCCATTAGAGTAATTAGTACTTAAAACGTATAACCCGAACGGGTGGTAAGACGCGGTGCTAAAATATTATTATAACAAGATGAAATAAAATCTTGTATAAAAGAGCAACTGCCAGAAACTAAGATGGTAGCTTATTATCAGGGTTCGATTCCGGTCAGGTACAGTGAGGGTGATTTTTCTTAAAAGGTTTTCCACTCCGCCACCACGCAAATTCAGGTGCACTATATATAACTTTAATCTTCCTCATTCTCAACACATTCACGTAATTAGTAAATAGCGTATAACCCGAACAGGTGGTAAGACAGCGCGCTACAAATAAAATATCTAGTTGCACTAATGGATTAAAGAAGAAATTTTGTTATTATAAGATGTGTACTCTCATTTGCATGTAGGGAGGATGTAAATAATTAATGAAATATCACCCTCCGTACACCCGGCCGGATTTGAAGCCTGATATCCCCGTCATTGACAGTCCAGTCTATTTTGAGAATGGAATCTTACTACCTATGAAGATTGGAAAGCAGAATAAAATAAGATAATTAGTTTCTCAAACTAACTTATTTAAAGAATCTTTAGCTATCAACATTAGAAACTTTGGTGGGAAGTGTGGTTTTTGGAACACCGTAGCCCTCCCTCTCCCCTCAGCACCCCTTCTCTCCCCCACATACTTCCCCCTCGCTACGTTCTTGCTATGTTCCTATCTTACTAGCCTGCTTCTCTTTAGGGTAAACAAAAGTTCGTATCAGCCCTGTCAAGGTTCATATTGTGTAAGGAATACTAAAAAACCTTTAAACTAGGGTTGATTAAAATATGCTGAGTATTTATTTGACAAACCATGCCTAAGTTACAACATTAAATATAATATAACAACACTGTTTAACATAGGTTTAAAATAATCAAACCACCACAAAAAAAAAAGCGTGTTAATAAATGTCCAGCTTTTTAAATTCATTAGGATTGATAAAGATATGTCAAAGGGAAATTTGAAACTGTGGTTGGAAAATCGCCTCTTGTCCAAATTAAACTTACAATTTAACTGTGAAGTGTTATCAATTTGTTCTTATCTGTATCAAAAGGGTGAATAAATACTACCCATTTGGCTTTACAATTCTTGTATTTTTTTATTTGAGGCAATCACAAATAGACCTAATGTTGGCTACTCTATTTTTGTGAACGAGTTTTATTCTTCATGTGATAAAAATATAATTAGGGCACTGCTTCTTACCAGTCGTTTGGGTTATACGCTTATGTAATGATTATTATAATGTATTAAGAATGAGTAAGGTTGAATTTAGAGGAAGTTCACCCGCATTCAGGTGGAATGAGAGTGAACAACTTTTTTGGGAAAAAACCCTCTGTGCACCCGACCGGCATTGAATCCTGATATCTCAGTCTTCAGCTATCTAGTATATTGCGAGAGTGACACCTTAGACCATGTGGCCACTGAATTGGATCAGCTTTCTATTAGATTGGTTATAAATGTATGTCTTCATTACTTAAAATTATCAAAGTGATAGTAACAGTGTAAGTTTTGATACATGGATTTTGAATTTACTTGGGAAGTATTAGGGGGGAATAAGATAGTCTCAGCCACCCCACCCAATATAAAAATATGGGGGATTGAAACCTCCACCCCAGGACCATCTGTTCAGGAGTACTGCCAAGTTTTATTCTTGAGAAACATATCTCTTCCGTCACGCTGTCGTTGCTAACTAAATTATTATTATTTTTATTATTAGCACCGCGTCTTACTACCCGTTCGGGTTATACGCACTTAGGCCTACGCTAATGTGTAATGATAAGGTGATTGTGAGATGAAATGGAGGACCTACAGTTTAACGTGGAATCCGAACCACGGTGGTGGCCTGGCATTCCCCACATTCACAAGATGTCTTGTCAGAGGTGAAGGAAGGGTTTGGTAATCATATAAATCTGTGCCGAGACCGAGAATTGAACCCCCTAACCCAAGCACAGAAGTCAGACACCTTACCACTAGACGGCCAGGTCACCCAATGCTAACCAAAGTTATTCACAAGGCCTAAATAGACTGCATTTTACAGTAACGCTTCTAAATAGCCTACATGCAATAAAATTTAACCCATTAAATACATCCATAATTAGTGAGTTTTGACTTAAGATAATAACAGAAGTCCCTTCACCTCTGACAAGACATATTGTGAATGTGAGGAATGCCAGGCCTCCACCGTGGTTCGGATTCCACGTTAAACTGTAGGTCCTTCATTTCATCTCACAATCACCCTACCATTACACATTAGCGTAAGTGCGTATAACCCGAACGGGTAGTAAGACGCGGTGCTAATAATAATAATAACAATAATAATAACAGAAGTACCAATATACTGTAATATTTTTACGTACGATTCCAAAATAAAATTGTACAAGGCGAAATAATAATGTGAAAATATAATACATTTGTTAACTGCTGGGTTCAAAGCAATGTTGTGACGTTTGTTTGGGGTTAGAATTTCCTGACACTAACACGTGCACACACTCAGATAAAAACGGACTTGCTGTTAGGTTTCAAAGAAATGCCGCTCTTATCAGTCCGTGCAGGTGCTGTACTCGTGACCTTGTTATATTTAGGGGCAAGATGATACTACAGCAAGACTTTCTGCCTATATCGAGACCTTTGAACTAGTACACCAAAGCTCTACAACAGGCATGTCAAACTTGCGGCTCGCGGACCGCATGTGGCCCGATTCATGATTCTGTGCGGCCCACGGACCTTTTTAAGAACCATATACAAATGTGGCCAGATCCATATTATTATATGCATTGTAGAAATACGCCATTTTATATTATGAAATAAAGCTATTAGGCATTATTTGGAGAAATATTGCACTTGATGACCTAATTTTTACTCCTTACTCACCAGAGATCGATTAACAAAAATTGTAAAATATACACGCCCGTGTCCCATGTTTGACTCCGTATAATTGTGTGAGGAGTTGTTTTATCTTTTGATAAGGAACAAACACCCGAAAGGTCACGGCTTA
>CABFOW010002533.1:0-63138 GCA_902141385.1 Timema californicum | reverse complement strand
CCTCCTAAATAACACTGTATGCTAGGTGTAAGTATTATTTGACCTCCTAAATAACACTATATGCTAGGTGTAGGTATTGTTTGACGTCCTAAATAACACTATATGCTAGGTGTAGGTATTGTTTGACGTCCTAAATAACACTATGCTAGGTGTAAGTATTATTTGACCTCCTAAATAACACTGTATGCTAGGTGTAAGTATTGTTTGACCTCCTGAATAACACTGTATGCTAGGTGTAAGTATTGTATGACATCCTAAATAACACTATGCTTGGTGTAAGTTGTTTGACCTCCTAAATAACACTGTATGGTAGGTGTAAGTATTATTTGACCTCCTAAATAACACTGTATGCTAGGTGTAAGTATTGTTTGACCTCCTAAATAACGCTGTTTGTCACACAGTCTAATAAGGTTTTAGAATAGTTTGAATAAGAGTAATCATTCCGACTGAGTGGATTGGGCTGATAGTTAACACCCTTGTGGTTTTTACATCTAACCTTTACACTATTGCGGGATTATTCCATCATAACTTAGCTCCTTATTCTAACCCATTAATAAACCTGGTGCTAACGCAACATCAACAAATTGTTCTTAGCTTCGATGGTTGATGGTCTAAGGCGTCATTCTCAAAATAGACTGGACTGTCAATGACGGGTATATCAGTCCTCAAATTTGGCCGGGTGTACGGAGGGTGATATTTCATTAATTATTTACATCCTCCCTACATGCAAATGAGAGTACACATCTTATAATAACAACAGTTCTTCTTTATTCCACTAGTGCAATTAGATTTTTTTTGTAGCACTGTGTCTTACCACCTGTTCGGGTTATACGCTTATTTACTAATTACGTGAATGTGTTGAGAATAAGGAAGATTAAATTTATATATAGTGCACCTGATTTTGCGTTGTGGCAGAGTGGAAAACCTTTTAAGAAAAATCACCCTCACTGTACCTGACCGGAATCGAACCCTGATAATAAGCTACCCTCTTAGTTTCTGGCAGTTGCTCTTTTATATAAGATTTTATTTCATCTTGTTATAATAATTTAAAAATATTTTAGCACCGCGTCTTACCACCCGTTCGGGTTATACGTTTTAAGTACTAATTACTCTAATGGATTAGGAATTGGGGAGGTTGAATTAGAGGAAGTGAACCCGCATTTGCGTGGAGGGAGAGTGGAAAACCACCCCCAGTTCACATGACCGAGATTCGAACCTCGATCTCCCCGTCCTCAGCAGTCGAGCTCAACACGACAAGCGCGTTAGCCAACTACGCCAGCAAGGCGAGTTTCATCTTGTTAGTTCTTAAAGTATGATTTTACCATTTATAACAAAACGTTTGTCTCCTTTCCTGAGATCCGATAACTCGTTTCATTCAGAGAAACATTCTTTATTTTCAGATATCATATTGTGTGTATAGAAACCTATTATTTATTCGAAATGATAGCTAAACTAGTGTTAGAAAACATATTTTAAAGAGTGCAATGTGTAAGTAAATTATTAAAAGTAAAAACACGATGGTTCAAGTTCATACACATATAAGTGGACCTCACTCTTTTTGGGTTAGTTAAATCTAGGGTGTCGGGAGGGCAGCAATTTCTAGGAGGATCCAGACCATCCTTATGCCCAACTTTCTAAGCCCATGTTTATCACTTTGTTAGTTTTGAAATAACTTGTCTGTCACTTGAGCCACTCTTAACTGGATTCATCTCGATGTTTGTCCTCTCGTGTCGGGGCTTGGCTATCTATCACTTTGTCCTCTTATATGGGAGCTTGTCTATCACATGGTCTATGTCGTTTCTGGGTGTCTAACAGTTGATCTGTTTACAGATTTGTTCTCTCGTGTCGACCACTTTGTTGTCTATCACTTTGCCTGCTCCCGAACCATCCAGCTCGCGTCAAGTCAGCTACTGTTTTCATTCGAATGATTTTGTATGAATCGATCCTATTCATCAGATTCTGCCCATCACTATTTGATATTGGATGTAACAGCGGCGGCCGCTCGGTCGGTATAGCTCGTTTTCGTACTCACGCCATGGAGTCTCTTACAATAGCGCACTCAATGAGGCAACTGGGGTTATTACTCCTATCCCCCAATTTTATAAATAATGTCAATAAAATATTAAAAAACATATTAGGAAAAGGAATAGTATAGAAACCCGCCTCGGTGGCGTAGTTGGCTAACGCGCTAGACGTGTTGAGCTCCACTGCCGAGGACGGGGAGATGGAGGTTTAAATCTCGGTCAGATGAACTTGGGTGTGTGTTCCTAAAGGTTTTTCCACTCTCCCTCCATGCAAATGTGGGTTCACTTCCTCTAATTCAACCTTCCCAATTCCTAATCCATTAGCGTGATTAGTACTTAAAGCGTATAACCCGAACGGGTAGTAAGACGCGGTGCTAAATAATAATAATAATAATAATAATAATAATAATGGTATAGAACCATACAAATTTGTCAAATGAACAGGCTATATATATTAAGACCAGGACTATCCTAGATTCAAAAGGTACACCGTAATCACATCAAAAATGATATCAGAATATCCATGTAAATATTAATTAGTATTTTTTTTTCGCAATGCATTGATTATCCCCCAGTATAATTCGAACAGATCAATAGCCATATTAATTGCTACAAAATGTTTGTTTTTGAGCATATATATATATATATTAAGAGTAGTGTTACTAATTTTGGTTGTATCCCCAAACTAAATTAAAGAGAGTGTCAAGTTTAATCGTGCAAAGAACTATTCACGTTTTGGACTCTGTTGAATACTGTGTGGTTGGTTAGTCGTGGACAGTGACCCCGGCCGGGCTTGTATAGGGGAGCTCCCCACTCTCCTCCCACGCACATCTTTCCTCCCTACTCCGATTTGTAAATATGCATCCAATCCAACACAGACGTGCTGTACACACATACATTTGTTCTACGTCCATACCGCCCTCCTCTCCCAAATAGTTTGAAAATATTTAGGTCGTCATGATTTGGACCTATGGTTTTAAAGCCTGTCAAACAAACATCTCGCCGTGCAGCGTCTTTAAGTGACTAAGTATGTGTGTGGTGTGTGACGCATAGAGTGCGCCAACAAGTAATGTGAGTTGTCCGCTCTTCACTCGGCAGCCAAGTGAGTAATTGCTCGCCGAAGACCACCACTCATGCGCACTCAATGTTTCACATCCGTTCTCGTCTCCTTGCACGTATCTAGATCACCCGCAAGAAAACTTTTGACTCATTTGACATTATTCTGAAAATTCAACAATCAATACTGTTCAGTTTTCACTCACATGGACACACACTTTCACTCACTTACACAAATACACTTATTACTCACACTTCTATTCACATACTTTTTATACTTCACTAACAACTCCATTCACTCAAACATACATTCATTCACACCTCCATTTTCCAATAATACTTTAAATCACACAATCAATTAATACAAATATACGTTCACTCATACCTACATTCATACAAACGTACTTTCACTAACCAAAACATTTTCATTCATATTAACATACTATCACTCACACTTTCATTCATACGAACACACCTTTACTCACACTTTCATTCATACAAACACACCTTTACTCACACTTTCATACATACGAACACACCATTACTTACTCTTTCATTCATACGAACACATCTTTACTCACACTTTCATTAATACAAACACACCTTTACTCACACCTTAATTCATACACACACACACCTTTACTCACACTTTCATTCATACAAACACACCTTTACTCACACTTTCATTCATACAAACACACCTTTACTCACACTTTCATTCATACAAACACACCTTTACTCACACTTTCATTCATACAAACACACCTTTACTCACACTTTCATACATACGAACACACCATTACTCACTCTTTCATTCATACGAACACATCTTTACTCACACTTTCATTCATACGAACACATCTTTACTCACACTTTCATTCATACGAACACACCTTTACTCACACCTTAATTCATACAAACACACCTTTACTTACACCTTAATTCATACAAACACACCTTTACTTACACTTTCATTCATACAAACACACCTTTACTCACACTTTCATTCATACAAACACACCTTTACTCACACTTTCATTAATACAAACACACCTTTACTCACACTTTCATTCATACAAACACACCTTTACTCACACTTTCATTCATACAAACACACCTTTACTCACACTTTCATTCATACAAACACACCTTTACTCACACTTTCATTCATACAAACACACCTTTACTCACACTTTCATTCATACAAACACACCTTTACTCACACTTTCATTCATACAAACACACCTTTACTCACACTTTCATTCATACAAACACACCTTTACTCACACTTTCATTCATACAAACACACCTTTACTCACACTTTCATTCATACAAACACACCTTTACTCACACTTTCATTCATACAAACACACCTTTACTCACACTTTCATTCATACAAACACACCTTTACTCACACTTTCATTCATACAAACACACCTTTACTCACACTTTCATTCATACAAACACACCTTTACTCACACTTTCATTCATACAAACACACCTTTACTCACACTTTCATTCATACAAACACACCTTTACTCACACTTTCATTCATACAAACACACCTTTACTCACACTTTCATTCATACAAACACACCTTTACTCACACTTTCATTCATACAAACACACCTTTACTCACACTTTCATTCATACAAACACACCTTTACTCACACTTTCATTCATACAAACACACCTTTACTCACACTTTCATTCATACAAACACACCTTTACTCACACTTTCATTCATACAAACACACCTTTACTCACACTTTCATTCATACAAACACACCTTTACTCACACTTTCATTCATACAAACACACCTTTACTCACACTTTCATTCATACAAACACACCTTTACTCACACTTTCATTCATACAAACACACCTTTACTCACACTTTCATTCATACAAACACACCTTTACTCACACTTTCATTCATACAAACACACCTTTACTCACACTTTCATTCATACAAACACACCTTTACTCACACTTTCATTCATACAAACACACCTTTACTCACACTTTCATTCATACAAACACACCTTTACTCACACTTTCATTCATACAAACACACCTTTACTCACACTTTCATTCATACAAACACACCTTTACTCACACTTTCATTCATACAAACACACCTTTACTCACACTTTCATTCATACAAACACACCTTTACTCACACTTTCATTCATACAAACACACCTTTACTCACACTTTCATTCATACAAACACACCTTTACTCACACTTTCATTCATACAAACACACCTTTACTCACACTTTCATTCATACAAACACACCTTTACTCACACTTTCATTCATACAAACACACCTTTACTCACACTTTCATTCATACAAACACACCTTTACTCACACTTTCATTCATACAAACACACCTTTACTCACACTTTCATTCATACAAACACACCTTTACTCACACTTTCATTCATACAAACACACCTTTACTCACACTTTCATTCATACAAACACACCTTTACTCACACTTTCATTCATACAAACACACCTTTACTTACACTTTCATTCATACAAACACACCTTTACTCACACTTTCATTCATACAAACACACTTTTACTTACTCTCTCATTCATACAAACACACCTTTACTCACACTTTCATATATATAATGTATATCTCTTAAATGTAGTAAAGCAAACAAATTGAATAACTATTACATATTTATTTCCTACTTACAAACGCTAGCAACAAAACTTGTCCAACAAACTGGTGCTGAAGACAAGAACTCGAGACTCACGGGCCATTAGTAATTTTTTTACCATTTTTTTTTCTACTGAAATGGCTGATAAATGTGACTTCTAGTGTATATAACTTGTTGCGACTGTTATAATAGTTTATCATGATTGATTTTGCTGTCCAGGTTGCTAGTGGGAGCACCTCTGGACCAGAATCTTCAGCCAGAGACCAACCATTCGGGGGCACTGTGGCGGTGTCCTGTGTCCACCAGGACTGATGACTGCGACCAAGTTGTTACAGATGGCAAGAGAAGTGAGTCTATACAATATTCACCAGCAAACATGAACATTTACACAATTATTCTTTTTTTTAAAGCTCTTTTAAGGGCCATTTATTTAACTACCTCTCTTTTTATGGTAATACAATGTTTTTGACATAAGATTTAAAATAACCAAACACAGATACTAAAGTTTTTAATGCAAAACATAATAATTCATGTGTTTTTTATTTATACATTTCTTTATAGATTCGTTAGAATTAATTACTTTAAAAAAAATCTTTCTATTTAGTGTCAAAGATTGGATTTTTTCAATAATCATCATTACATTTTATTTCTGAACAAAATGTTTACTCAAAGTATTGTTTCCCTTGAGTAATTCTTTGCCTTCATTCTTTTGACTAGAAATAACTTTAATCACAGGACCAAGTGATTAATTTGATTAAGGAATCATTACATTTTAACACTATATTATCCACAAATAAATTAATTAATTCTTACCATATACTTATTCCTTAAGATATTCTTTAAAACCTTCTCACCAGCCAATTTCTACTGGAGAGTAGATTTGTAATGTACAGTATTGTGATAATTTTTTTTCATGAACCCAACCTAATAATGAATCCATTTTTCAGCTTAATTTTTTGAAAAGGGTGAACTATTTGGGCTTTTATTTCCTCCGTGTCAAGGTTACTTTTAAGCATCTTGTCATATCTGAAGGCTGCAATCAGTAGCTCTTGTAGCAACCTATCACTTCAATAGAGTATGTTTTTTCTCAATTTTTTGATGTTATTGAAAATTGTTCCAAATTATAATAATAACTTGGCTAAATTTTAAGCAGAGAAAGTAATTGGCCCAGTTTTGAGAAAATTAGTGCCCCTAAAATGAGGCATAGCTTGTTACTAGAATTAGTAAAGTTTAGTAAAGATTGACATTAAATGAATTGCTTTCATGTGGAATTTGGAACTAAAGGGTTAGTTATGTAATGATAGTGTGTTAATGTTTAATAACCAATATTTTGTGATCATATTTATCAAACACTAATTCACAAGTCATATATACTGCTGATTAGAGCAGGAAATATGTAATGTAGAGTAACTATTGTATTGTGTGATTGATACTCTGGCCAAAGTTATTTGTTGGGAGTATACACGATGTGTCAGGGCGAAGAAGGCGTGTCTCATCTTTAAATCTCAAGGGTGTGGCAGGTGTGACTTGTCACGTCATCAGCCATTTATTGCATTATTATGTTACTTTTACCAATTGCTTAAGGTTAATCTGCACTTCATATTTATTGGAAAAGTATTTTTTAAAGTTTTAGTAAGTTGTATAAATCCAATGTTTTAATTCCATTTTAAGATTTGGTAAGTATGTTAATAAATGTATAAACTGGAGTAAAAGTTAGATAATTAGCCACACTCGGGACTTTGTCAAAGCCGGATTACCAAATATGCCAGATTATCGGACTTATATTGCGGTAAAAACGAGAAGTAATTTATAACTTTTAAAACGGTCATGGTTAATATGTAATGTAAATTTATATATTTAGAAAAACAAAATTGTGATGTCTAGCGGTTGATGATGCCATTGTAGTAGAAAATGAAGCTGATTGAAATTGAATATTGCATATAAAACCTTTTTAAATAGTGTTTGAATGTTCGCCTATTTCCTAGATTTGGCTTGGGGGAGGGTGAAGGGGCTACACATGTCGGACTGTCAGGTGTGCTGAAACATTGGGTGCCGGATTATCAGTCTCCAACTGTACTTTTTTAATTTACAAGCTTTGGTCCAGTCATGGTGACCAAACTTTACAAGCTTCTAAAGTGTGATAATCTTTGTTCAAACAATATTTAGTCTATGTTCAAGTAATGTATTTAAATTGTGTTTTTTTACAGACTATTTACTCAAAAGTCAATTCAATTACCATACAAATTAAAAGGCTTCTATTTGCATAATGCCAAAACATATGCAATGTCTAGGAGGTGAGCCACACTTCAGATAACTTATAGAGGACAAATTTAATTTGATGATGTAAATATGAATGTTAATTAAATAACATAATCCTATTTCCCTTATAATACTGTACCATTAATTTTTGAACCTAGATGAATGTTTTATGTAGCTCTTGGATGCTAAGTCCGCTCCTCAATGAATTTATATTTTGTAATAGTCCTCCAGATCTGGTACTTGGATTAAAACTAGTAACTAAAACCTTTCTCAAATAATTACTACAATTTATTGAATGTGGCTGAAGGTTCAACTAATTTTTATAACATTTTGGGAAGTACTGCATTCTCAAATAAAACAACCGAAAAGACATATTCAATGCTCTCCTCGCTTTGAAGCAAATCACACAAATATTATTGACTAGGCTATAACTGTTTGATGTAAATGGAATTGGTTTTCACTCATTGAAAGGAAAGTTAATTGTCTATAAATTTTTTGTTTAATAGAATCAGCTTATTTATTTGGAATATCAAAAACAATTCTTTATAGCCATAAACAAAACTTCTTCTATTCATCAATTAACTAGGTCTTACATTAAAGGAATGACTTCTTCACTATTTATCATCAGGATAATTTTCATTTATCATCCTAATGATTTTGAATTTAACAGTGTTGATTATTAATTAATTTTTAATTATGATTATTATGCATTATTTTTACAATCACTGAAATTTCTTATTAAACTTTTTAGTAACTACTAAACAACTAAATATATTTATTATGCTTAGTTCATAAGGCCAATATTTAATCAAATTCATTAGTTTTAATTCTTAGCCTAGTGTAAACTAAACAATTTGTTTACTCATTTTAAAATCTTCAGCAGAGGTTTAAACCAATACGTCAAGGGTAAGAGCTGCACTTGAATGCTCTTTGATCTGGTTTATACCATGAGATATTTCAAAGTAAAGAGCAGCACTTGAATGCTCTTTGCCCTGGTTTATACCATGAGATATTTCAAAGTAAAGAGCAGCACTTGAATGCTCTTTGCCCTGGTTTATACCATGAGATATTTCAAAGTAAAGAGCAGCACTTGAATGCTCTTTGCTCTGGTTTAAACCTTGAGGTATTTCAAAGTAAAGAGCAGCACTTGAATGCTCTTTGCCCCAGTTTATACCATAAAATATTTCAAAGTAAAGAGCAGCACTTGAATGCTCTTTGCTCTGGTTTAAACCTTGAGATATTTCAAAGTAAAGAGCAGCACTTGAATGCTCTTTGCCCCAGTTTATACCATAAAATATTTCAAAGTAAAGAGCAGCACTTGAATGCTCTTTGCTCTGGTTTAAACCTTGAGGTATTTCAAAGTAAAGAGCAGCACTTGAATGCTCTTTGCCCCAGTTTATACCATAAAATATTTCAAAGTAAAGAGCAGCACTTGAATGCTCTTTGCTCTGGTTTAAACCTTGAGGTATTTCAAAGTAAAGAGCAGCACTTGAATGCTCTTTGCCCCGGTTTATACCATGAGATATTTCAAAGTAAAGAGCAACATATAAATGTTCCTCTAGTTTTTACCATGAGAGACCTAAAGGCGAAGAGCATAATTTGAACTCATTGATTTGAAAACCAGACACTTAAATATGAAGGGCAGAACTTTAAATACCAAGTGCTAGCACAAAGACTGCAATAAGATTACTTTCTTTAACCATGCTTCCAATATTTTAGTATATTTCAAGTGTATATAGCATATTGTTTAAGTTTAGTTTGTTTAAAATTACCTAAAGTCATTTCATTCAACTCCAACTGATTCACAAGCTAAGGCCACAAATAAAGCAATTTTAAATAGTATAAAACGTTATATATAAGCATAATTGAGGGAAGTGTTTGGCCATACCAATAGCAGAATGGCTGCGGGCTTGCTCATATTTTACTTAGTGGTCAACATGGCTATACTAATAGATTGTTTAATTCGTTTATTTTATTATTTGCTCCTTGTCTTAATACCAGTCCTGGTTACACATATTTAACCAAACTAATTGTGTGGAAATTTGAAAGGCGAATGCAGAAGAAATTTACCTCACTATATCCAGATGGAATTTAAACCCTGACCTCTTTATTATTCTCAAACCATACTAGATGAGCTTGAGACTTAGTCCTTGTGCCCGTCAGTACAAACCATTCTTTAAACTCTTATTTCGGTGATAGTTTAGTAAAGTTAAATTATATACAAATATTTCTGCAACTACACACGAGGCATTCACACAATGACTTAAATACTGTTAGATAAATATATAATATTTACAGCCACGATTGTGTGTGGTTTGTTGCAGATCTCTTGCCTAGCAGCCCTTCTGTTCTTTAAGTGCCTCATAATATTAAGTGTTTATAAACAGCCTGCTTTAACTGTGATGAAACATTTCAAAACCAGAATTTGAGCATGTGTGCGGTAAAAACCAAATATGTTTTTTGGGCAATATTGGGTGTTTAGCGTCAGTGAGCTGTTCTCGCTCAAACTTGCAGAGTAGCCAACCTCTTTGATTCACTGTGTTTGTTTTTACCGCTCACAAGATCTATGTCTCATCGCTCAGAATTGCTTTCTGTGGGGCATTGGCCTTAAATATTCACCTTGACAAGTGTTGTACCTTTACATTTTGTTTTTCTCCTAAACAATTTAATTTTTGCAGGTATTCTCTTGTTCAGCCAGTGGTTACATCGGTATGGCAAGCTATGCATACTTTGATAGTCTGTTTCTGCATTTTCATTGTGGGCTTGTGGCTCTAAACACTCTATTTCTATGTATTATAGTGTTATTTACTTGATTGTTTAATTGGTATGTGTATTACTTCAGCAGTAGTTTCTGTAATTGCTTCAATATATGTGCCAAACTTATTTGTAGTGTTATTTACCCTAGCATTAGCTTACATATTAAGCATGTCACATTAGATTAAAATAATTATCAAAACACACATAGTGTTACAATATTTATTATGTTCTAACAAATGTTGTGCTTTTATAATTACAATTGTCTTGCATATTTAAATGGAATATTTATTTGTCAACTCTATTTAACATAAAACTATAGAAATTGCATTAATTTGCATTTTTAATTCTAAGACAATGAAAATAATGGTGTGTGTATGCAAATTCTTCCCCCATTTCATTATTTACTAGACTTTTGAAAAAATGTTGCATATATTGCTGTATTGGTTATAAGAAATATCTATTTTGCCATCATATATGTTTCAAAACTTTTGTTTATTGCATCTTTTAACTATTTTCAAATAATGTTGGTCTCTAAATACATCATATAAAATATTAGTACAGTTTAAAACTACAGTCTCAATCTAAATTATATTCAAGAATACTCTCCAGGTCCTTAGCAACTCCTTGTCTCACTGTTTGATAGTCAAGAATATTATTAGGTCCTCAGTACCCTTCAAACTGGGAGTTTGCCGATCAAGAGAGTGGCTTTCTTGCTTCTCAAATTACTATCATTTTAAAATAATCTAAATTTTGATTGAAATGAATAACATTTTGCCCCTCCTTTCTTACCTTAATTCTCAGTAACTCTCTATATACATTTTTGATTTATACATATATTTACAAGTCTATATCATTGCTTTGTTAAGTAGTCAAATTATTATAATGTAAACAACATATTAATATAAAATTTATTTAAAACCCAGAATTCACTAATATATAGAAATTCCAACCACAGGAAAATATGATATAGTAAGGAAAATCTACATCTTTATAATATATATATATATATATATACATTTTTATTATATTGGTTTTGTTTGTAAAATTTACATTTTTATTGTCATAGAACATAATACTTGGCTATTAAAACTATTTAACTCAAGTACATTTATTATGATAAGTACAGCAATAACTATGGTTTTACTTCAATACCTACACACTCAATAACAAACTAGTTGTTCCTGATATCAGGGGTGGTCCAAGGTAAATTTTGCACTCGAGTGGCATTGCTTTTTTGTGTCCCTCTATATAACTGGTGAACAGTAGTAAAAATATGAAAATAATCCCCAAACCTAGCAACTCCAATTCTCGCGTAACCTGAATGTGACAGTAAAATAATCTAAAGGGAAATTTCAAAGTTTCACTGTGAGATTGTACAAAACTAGCTAGGAATACAAAGGAAATTCTAAATACCGCACATGTTTTGTAGACACTGCTCTCCTATTTATTTTTTACTATTACATACATTTAGATATAATGATTGTTTAGTGAAATAATTGCAAAAAAAGAAATTTAGGTTTACCATTTTCCAAAAGTGGCATTATTTCCTATTTTATCCACCACAAAATACTATACCAAGATGACAATTTTCTGTTAATATCAAAAGTGAACGATTGTTAGGCTTAGCAACTCCACTATTACGCCCAGGCGATGTTAGGTTAGTTTGGTGCTTTGTTTGCTGCTTGGCACCCCCCTCGAGCTGGTGGCCTGGACAGCTGCCCAGTCCTTAGGCCGCCCTTTCCTGATATTATTATCAGATCTTGGAATTGGGTTGGACTGGAGAGAAGGAAATAGCTATCAGTAATGCAGATTTATTATGTTAGAGCTGACACAGGATTCAAATTAATTCCCTGTACACCGTACACATGGGTGATGTTTATATACTTAAATGAGAGCAAGTAAACTATTACCATGAGAACAACCAACTATTATGGAAACTATCATCGGTGAAAAGATTTAACCATCATGGAAACTTATGCGTAATTTAGTAGTAGATCATACCCCCTGCCACATCCATAGTTTTTCTGTGAAACAGTGGCCTGGAATGAGGTCAAAATCAGACTTTAATGAGCTACTTGAACAAATAAATAGCAGCTCCATTCTATAAAACTGAGATTAACAGCCAAAGGGTTTGCTGTGTTGATCATATGACACACACTATCCGTAAATGTTGGCACTATCATCGCTAACAGGGGTGGCTACTCTGTCGGTATAGTTCACACCATGAATATTTTGTTGGTATTAATACACTCATTTATCTAATCGCCCCACTTTTCTGGCCACTGATTTAACCCCCATTTATCCGTGGGTGTGTCAGAATTCATCACTGCTTAAGGTGTACCCTACCAATAAATATTTTCACCATCTACCACTTAATATTTAGTTCATTGGTATGGCAACCACAATTTTTTCATTAAAATTTCCAAACCTTACTATTTCTATAGCACACTACATGTTAAATGATTAAAGCTATTGTAATACTTGTCACACAATACAATTTATGATATAGTTTTTATGTAACTTTAAATTGCAGAAAATGACATATTGCCAATAAATTTTTCATGCATTTGAATTATAAAAAACATAATAAATCATATTTAATGATGCCATGACCCTTTTGATTAAATGATAAGGAGCCTTCCAAAAGCTAAAACTTAACATTAATTCTAAACTCAAAGGGTTTTTGTTAGCATAGGGGATGCTATTTAGATAAGTTACCAGAATAAAATATAAATTTCCCGAACAGTAGTACTTCATTTAAAAATAAACACTTTAGCCATTTTTCCAAACAATATAAATAGTGAGTTAATTGTAGATAGTATGTATCTGTAAATGTTGAGACAGTTTAGTCATTGTCTGTGTCCATAGTAATGGTTAGTTTTTTAACTTATCAAATTGTTGTTGAATCCAAGTTTTAAACCCTTTACATTGATATTTAACTAAACACCTTTTTTTAAACTGTTTATAGTTTGTAACTACTTTATTTTATAAATATTTACTTGTTGCCAGTTAGTGCAGTAGCTTGGATATGATTGTATTTTTTTTAGTTATATATTTGTTCTTAGTTGTATTAGCTAGAATTTTTACAAAATGTGTAAGACTACATTGCCAATAGTTTTTGTGTTATTTTGGATAATTAAGGAGAAAGGACCACTTTACCTCAAATTTATTAGGTTTAAATACACTAGAATTGACCATCAAAACACTCCAAAAATGACCCATCAGAAGATACGAATGAGCTACTTGTATTGACTACATATACTGCTAGTGATTTTAATTCTGTTACATTAGAAGTCCATAAACATTTTATAAATAAATGTACATATCTGCTTCTAGCATAGCACAAAACATGTGCTACTTACATCTGTTTAAAAAAAAGTAAAATAATAGTTTAGTATGAAATTTTGTAATTTACTACTTTGTGGTTATAGCCTAGTTCTTGTTTATTTTATAAAGAAATAAAAAAATAGCATGCACCTTTAAAAAAGCGACTGATATAATGGAAGTAGACATGTCAAATTGGTTTTTATGTATCACACAACACTTTTTGCAGTTATTCATTATGAATATGAAAGAAAATATGAGTGGATAGTTATTAATACTTTTCATCTTAGTCCTAGAAACATTGATTAAATTTCAACCATATTTTAAGATGTAGGCTACCATGGACAGTCATTTTAGGTCTATATTGCTTTGCTTAGGATGTCATAAACTAAGTTTAAACAAAAATAATTTTAATTTATATTTATAACTAGATAATGGTTTATGTATTACATATTTTAAATAATATAAACGTAGGTATGCTTTCTCAAATAATGACGAGTCTAAGGACTAATAATATATTAACACAAGTTCATTCATATTTGCTTCCATATTTATATATTTTTAAATAGAACATATCTTATTTTGTAAAAAAGTCAGAAAAAGTTTTACATTTTCTTCATATTCATTGAATTAAATAAAATTAAACTGGTCCTTTCATGAAATTTGTTTACTATTTGTAAACATTTGTTTTATAAAGTAGAATGTTTTAGTGTCCTAAATGTAGGTATTGTTAGCGTAGCTGCTGTAATAATGTGTGCTGTTTTGTTTTTGTTTTGGCCGTGGTTTGCAGATGCTGTGAACGGGCACTATGACTCGTGTAAGTGGTTGTCTCAGTCAGGCCGGCCAGGCCTACGCCTGCTGAGGTTGGTTTTGGCTTCCGTGCGATTCAATGTCCTTTCCCACTATTGCTTTCTTAGCTTGCAAAAAAAAACCTCGTTCCTACCACTTTCGGCATGTCGCATCGTGGCCCCCTCGTGTTGCCATTTAGTCAAGCCATTCACTACCACCTGATAATTGTGTGCTGCATGTTTCACTCTAGCGCCTGTACATAAAGCTTGGTGTTTGTTCCAAATGTATATCCCAGTCTTGTTTCTCTTGTAGTAACTATTTGAAATTCTAGTGCTATATCATTGAACTACTTATCTAATCACTTGTTTGCTTCCATGTGATATTGCAATCAAAGTTTGTTTGAATATAGATATGTTATCGCATTAGAATGAATTGGATTGAGTAGTAAAGTTGGATAGAAGGGAACTCTTCTTGCTATTGAAATGTCATGGCCTATTTATGTGCACATGGCCCTTTGTAGCACCTTCACTACTAACATGTGATCGCATGACTTTCACAGGTATGGCCCATCATAAGTAAAATATAATAATTTATTTTCCTTTCAAAATGTATAATATATTAACTCCTCTTTTTTATGTCTCTTTGACTTTCACTTTGTGTACACTTTTTTTTCATAATTAAAATCTTCAAAACACAAGGGTTCTTGCCAATTGTTGCTCTATGAAAAGTCTTGACATCCAGGGTAAAGCATATATATATATTTAAATTTCAGGTTGATATAGTATATAGAGAGAATTATATAAAACTATTAGTAGCCTAATTCTGAGTAATTTTGACTGTTCCTATACAATGAGACCCACCTTGTGCCTCCATCATTATGCTTGACTATTTAACAACTGCCCTCATGGAGTAGTGCTAGAAGAGTGTCTAACCTACTTCTGTTTTATCATTCTCTTCTTGTTTTTCTCATTATGAAGTTTGTTCTCCTATTTGTTGATCTGTGACTAACATAAACAGACTGCACTGGGGTGTAATATAAGGCCTAGACATTTTGTTTGTAATATAAACTCTACTCTGCAACATAAACAGACTGCACTGAGGTGTATTACAATGCCTCTAAAATAATTATAAGTCACTCGATGACTTATTATTTTATATATATTAATTCTTGGATGAAAGTATTTGGTCGCTACATGTGATGGGAACAAATTTCATAACACTATTATTTCCCTTCATCTTGATTTTATACATATGGTTGTTTCTGTGTATTCACTTTTAAAAATTTTAGAAATAAAATATTTGATTCTTGTTCAATCTTGATGGATACTAGAACTGAACATGAGTATGTAATCTTCACGCAATCTTGTGTGCTCGTTTGGGTTCTCTTTCATTCTTTCTCACACACAAACTTAATGGGCATACATTATTCTCAAATAAAGGTGTTGGAGTGAAGGGAGAGGAAGAAAGGATTGTGAGGTTTGGTTAAGAACAAACTAGTTGCGTCAAAGGGTAAGGCAGATTGAGGCCAGTAAATCATTCTAACTTACCTCCAGATAGAAAGTTCTTCTGCAGAAGGAAAATAATACAAATTTAAGGTGGGTGAAAAACTTCTGACACCGTTTCTTTGAATGTAGATCTTATAGAATAATTGAGGGAGGTTGAAGGTTCTCATGGGAGGAATAGAACCACTATTTGCTCTACTTTGACCTGCAAACACAGTCCTGATAGCAAGGTTTTAAATATAACAATCATTATGATACATTCAATTTGTCAGCTTCTTGATTGTCTCTTGGTTTCCACTATCATTCTGTCATATTTCTTGCTCTAGTGTTTATAGCCAAGTTTTGTTAACATCGACTCAGCACAAATTTTACTCTTGTACTAAATATACCAGTCACCTCAGTATATCAGCTTCACGCCAGGGCAAAATGTTGACTTTATGTATTATGTTTTGGTGCTGTTGACAATTGGACATTGGTTTCTTTACTTATTGTTAATTAGTAATTAATGACAGCCAATTGAAAAGGTTGTTTACATTATTTTAAAATAGAATGAAGTTCCTGACTTTGCCCAGGAAAAATATTTTAGGGCAATAAGGTAAAGGTGCAAAAATGCCATGAAGGGTAGATTTAATCAAAAAGTTATTAGCTTCTTTTTACACTTTTTATCCTTTTTAACCTTTTTTGCACTCTTTGACCTTTTTGCACTTTCTGCACATTTTTATCCTGTTTGACCTTTTTTACCCTTTTTATTAGATTTGCTTTTTACAATTTTTGCCCTTTTGCCCTTTTTTGCCATCTTTGTCATTTTAACCTGTTTTGTCCTTATTCACTTTATTATGCTTTTTACACTTTCCATCCCTATAACTTCTTTTGCCCTTTTTAACCTTTATATCCTTTTTAATTTTTTATTAGATTTATTTTTTGTCCTTGTCCTTTTTGCACTTTTTACACTTTTTATATGAAGTTTTGCCCAAGATAAATATTTAGAGTAAAAAGGGTACAAGGGTTAAAGCGCTATAAAAGTTAAAAGGTCCAAAAAGAGCAAAACCGATTAAAAAAAATTGTAAAAACACAAGAAATATAAAAAAAGGTCAGAGAATAAATCCGTTAAAAATAAAAAGGGTGTAAAGAGTAAAAGTGTTAAAAAAAGGGCAAAAAGTGCTCAAAGTGCTCAAAGGGTAAAAAGGTAAAAGAGATAAATTAACCTACATTGCACATTGTACATGAAATGTAGTCCTAAATCTGTTTCATGCTATTAATAGTAGTTTTTTTTTGGGGGGGGGCTTTAATTAATAAAAGAAATTAAATTCAGGCTTCGAGAGGCACATGTTCTTGTACAAGGGCTACTAATTTTTAAATTTCAGACCTTTGTCTGCAGTAGATATTGCTTTACGCTAATGACATACAAACTCTTCATTTTATTGATATGGAAGATAACGCTATACATCACTACATCGGACAAAATATTTTTAAAATATATAAAATATCTAATTTTTTTTGTTATATAGAGTCACTAAAGAAATTTCAAGTTTAAATGAAGAAAAAAATGTCCTGATAATAAGCAGTGTTAATGTGATAAGCATTGATACCAATGTTGAACAATTCATTCAGAATGATAATGCTGAAACCATATTATTATCAATTCCTTCTTGTTCAAACACATCTGCTCAAGAGAAAGAAGTTGACTCGGTTGAGATGTTAGTGACAATAAGTACTGATGCATTTTTAAAAACAAGCCCAAAATCAATCTCTTCACCTATTTCCTAAAGATCCAAAGAAGAATAACAGGAATTTTTCCAAAGCTTACTATTATTATATATATAAAATGGTTTACAAATAGAACACACATGGTTTGGCTACTTTACGCATTAGACATTGCATAGTGTCAGCCATTTTAAATTATCTTCTATTATCCATTTTATTGCAAAGACTTAAAATAGTGGTAAAATATGTGTTATGTTAGACCATGCTTTAATGGCACTCCAGAGATGTTTTGAAGTTTGAATGATATTATTGATAACCTTACCACACTGTGTCTACAATTCTACAAATAGCAACAGATTAAGTAAGAATTGAACAAGGCTGCAGAATGTCTGTACAATGATTATGAAACGTATTTAACTTCTACTTTTGGTACTCATCTCCTATCATTCAGGGCTAGCTTGAGACTGCAAATAGCATAAATATTTTCAATGGGAGAGGTAGCTGAAATTTTAATTATTCAAAATTAATTCTTTATTTATGTTTTCCTGGATATTTAAGTTTAACTTTTACTATATTTAACTCCACAAGTGAATGGTCATTCCTGAAATTAAAATTAATAATGAGCTATTTGAAAAGCACAATGACAGAAGAAAGGTTGTTGGGACTTGCCATATAATTAAAAATTGAAAATCGAGCATATAAATAAAATATTAAGGATATTGTGATAAATCTTTCAGAAATGAATACCACAATAGTGAAAATCTAACTGTATCTCTATCCTAATAATATCAAGGCACCAACAGTCCTACATGCTATTTTCATGTTTGTATTTAATTTATACATGAAGAATGCTTTTCTTGTTACTAGTTAGTGACTTAATTTTTTTTTATCTTATGTAGTTGATAACTTTTTTTCTAATGGTGAAGTGATGACAGATGTGCGGGGATTGTGCCAAACACTAAATTCAGGATTTCAAGCTAGTGAGAAGAAATTATTGATTCTAAACGAACTTTATAAAAATAAGTATTAAAATAAAAGCTACTTTTGATTTCATCCAAGTACATTCAACAAAACTGTTGTATTTACTTTTTAAACATTCTTTTGAGATATTTTATTTAAAAATAGCTTATTTACTTTTAGTAAGTCCACTTTTGATTAAAAACCTTATAAGGGACACCAAATACTGCACCAAAGCCCACACGCTTGAATTTACGCCACTGAAACATACTTTCTATGAATTCACATTGCTACATTAAGATATCTTGTTAAATAACAGTGTATCCACACATTAATTAATAATTTGTTGTGATCTAAATATATTATTTTATTCTTATGGCATTTTCCTCCCAGAACTATGTTTAATAACTGCACTTTACATGTATCTTGTATGACAAAGTTTAATTATAAACGGACATAGGCAAGGACAGTAGGTGAAAGAGAAGAGATAATTTTTGGAAGAGAAGTCAAACAAATAAAATAAGAGTTTGTGTAAATATGCCTGTGGATTTAGTATGATGCAGAGACAGAGTAGAGTGTTAGAAACTCTATAGGTTAAACACTTTTTAGTTTGCTTGTTGATTAAAAAAAGATTTTTACCAATTCAATGTTTAATTTCTATGGTTGAGTTAAAATTAGCATACAACGATACTAAAAGATTAACAATAGTTGAATATTTCTTTGTTGAAAACTAACACCTGAGCTCCGCCAAACACAACACATGCTTTGTATTAAATGAATAAATAAAATTGAATATTTTCAAAAGCTATTTATGTTACTTTTTTTTTACTATTGCATATCCTAATTATGACACATTTAATGGGCCAGTCGACAGGTACCTTAAATTGGCTGTTGGCACGAATAGTTGGTTTGTCCCACTAAAACTAAGCATAAAAATGGGTAGAAACTAATTTTCACAACAATTTGATTGTATAACATCCCGTGACAGGTTTGTTTAATACTACTATTGTCTAAGTATGATGATTAACATGTAACTTGATGGACAGTGTATATTTAACCAAGCACCAAACACTAATAATGTTAACACCACCATACATGATTAACAATCATTGCTTTTTTTTGTAACATGCCATGAAACCAATAAAGCACTAAGCCAACCACCTTAACAGCAATCCAAAGATATTGTGAAGCCAACCAACCAACCAACCAACCAACCAACCAACCAACCAACCAACCAACCAAGGCTGTTGTCATTAATATATGTTGGGAATTGTGCACAGTCAAGTGTGACCCATTTAGAAACAAATCAACCATGCCTCTATGTGGATTGTGACATTAACTTACCATTTTATTGCAGTGTTTCCCAAACTTGGCTCACACTGTAGCCAATCAACACACTTTCAATACTAAGGTAGAGCCTCAAATTAAGAAATAAATTACTTTTACAGTGCTTAAAATAGTTTATATAAATAAGCGCATAGCTAATTTACAAACATTATTACACCAGTAATGTAATTATTAACAAAACTTAAAACATATTAGGGGTGTGCGAAGCTACGAAACTGTGACTTGGCTTCGAAAAAATCTGGCTTTGGCAATTAGGAATGAATCTTTGCCATGTATGGTCACTTATTGCCATTCTGAGCTGTTATGTACGTTATAAAACCATATTCTTAAGGAGAAAATTTGAAGTAATATAATTGTAAGTTGTGATAGCTTTATTTATAAGAATTAAACTAAATATTAGAAATGATTGTGTGATAAGAACATTTTCCAAGTAATTTTAATGCATTAAGTTGTATAAATAACTAAAATATAATATTCTTTCAAGCATTAAACAACTAACAAAAATATTCAAACTTCGATTCGGCTTTGAGTGTATTTCTTATATTCGATTCAAGTTCGCTTTGGATTGAAAAAGTGGACTTCGCACACTCCTAAAATATATTATTCAATTTATAGTTTTAGTCAATATTTATATTAATACAAACATATCTAATATAAAACTCATTTAAAATATTTCAATATTGCCCAGCTAATATCTTTCAATCTCTTACATTATTCATGTACATAAAGTTGGATTAAACCATATAAATTGAGCATTCATTATATATTACACCTCAAATATTACTAAATTACTAAAACATTTACATTTGGATTTTTTGAGATTTAAAATTATTCTGCCGAATTATGTCAATTTATTTAGGATTTATTTAGCTAAGCAGTTTAAAATAATAGTTGAAACATTAAATGCTATGAGTGGACTGTGAACCCCAGTTTGGGAATCGCTACTTTAATTCAATAAAGGTTGTGTATTGACTTTCTTTCTACAGGATATTTTTAAATGGCATTGTTTGTGGTTTTGATTTGTTTGGGTTTGAATGTTATGTAATTTTCTTGTAGTTTTAATGTGATTTTTTTAATTTTTTGTGTGATTTATATATTTTTTTCAGAAATGATTTTCTTTGCATATGATTGTGTTTTGTTGTGTGTCTTGCATCGTGTTCATATGAGGTAGTAGTTAAATATATATTAAAATTTCTACAAGGAATTGCTCAATCAATTCTTGAGGTGTTGTAGTACATTTACATTTTTATTATAATTTCAGTATGTGCAATATTGTTCTTTTTATTTAACAGTATCATATATGCTTATCAATATGAATGGGCTGGCTAGTTAAACATTTTACTGTGTGCTCTAATCTACAGTCTATTGCTCAAGTCTTGTGATAGGTATAGCCATTCCATCATGTCAAATGACCGTTGTCATGGCTGAATACTTTCACCAGACCTCAGAATTCAACTCACACAGAACTTAGTAAAGGATGTTCCTGTATTAAGACAGATCTAGAATGCTATGTTTTAAAGCTTAGGTGACCAAAAAATCGATCGTAATCTACGGGTCGACCGCGGCCGCTAGTTTGGTTGATCCATTAGAAAGAAAATTAAAAAAGAATTTACAGATTTTTCTCAAATTAAGATTATAAAAATCTAAATATTGAAGCTGTGTGACTGATGACCATTTACAATCCTGCCTTCACTTATTACAAGAGTAATTATGAACTCTCATTCATCAAACTTTCCTAAGATTATGCGGTGTCATGCATCTACTTCAAACTCAAGTGTTTAATGAGAAAATACCCTTTTCAGGGAAATTATATATATTATGTGTTTTGATGAAAAAACTTGGCTCCACTTTGTGAAAGGACTGTAAGTTCTTATATACAATATAATTTTACAATTAAAACAACACAAAATGGGTTATTAATTTTTTACCAATTCAACATACAATACAACACTATGGTTTCATAGTAGATAACAAATGATTTTCCTTCTCTTGAGTAGATCCCTAGAGTCAAAATTCTGGCTATTCCTGTTCTGTAACATTGGCATATCAAGCCAAAGGCCTCAGGATCGATTACAGTGTATCTAGGTTTTATAATAAAGGAAATAGATAAACCTAAAGAAAAAGGAAAAACAAACTACTAAGAATAAATTTGATGAAGAAAGCCCACCTATGGAAAGAGGGAAAATGAGGGAAGAGTCCAATGCGGTAAAAGAAGAAGAGAGTACAAATAACACAAAGAATGGATTACTCCTAAAAATGTAATCCATTGTTTGTGTTATTTGTACTCTCTTCTTCTTTCTTTGTGTTTGATAAAAGCAACAATGCCGAAATATTATTTTATTTGTGTTAAAATGTGTGTGTGACTACTTCTAATATAGAAGACAGAAGAAAGGAAGAAGATGTCACCTTTGTGCATTGGACTCTTCCCACATTTTTCCTCTTTCCTTAGGTGGGCTTTCTTCATAAAATTTATTCTTAGAAGTTTATTTTTCCTTTCTCTTTAGTTTTATCTATTTTCTTTATTATAGAATTATCTAGCCATTGGGCCACCTTATTTTTAAACAGTGTATGTAGGTTGTCATTTTTCATGCCTTAATATAAAATATTGACATGCTGGAACTAAAGAAACTTGAGTGACGCAAGACAGTATCTGTCGTTTAATAACATATGAAAGTGATCAGGATACTAGGGATGGGTTGAACCCACTATTTAAAAAATTTGAATCTCAAATTCGAATCTTCACTTTGTCTTCTAATATTAAATCCAAATCATAATCTTGGACTCTTGGAATTATGAACATGATATGCTTGCACTGGCGTGTTTGAAAACTAGGTAATGTGATGAACATGATATGCTTGTTCTGGTGTGTTTGGAAACTAGGTAATGTGATGAACATGATATACTTGCTCTGGTGTGTTTGGAAACTAGGTAATGTGATGAACATGATATGCTTGCACTGGTGTGTTTGGAAACTAGGTAATGTGATGAACATTATATGCTTGCTCTGGTGTGTTTGGAAACTAGGTAATGTGATGAACATTATATGCTTGCACTGGTGTGTTTGGAAACTAGGTAATGTGATGAACATGATATGCTTGCTCTGGTGTGTTTGGAAACTAGGTAATGTGATGAACATGATATGCTTGCTCTGGTGTGTTTGGAAACTAGGTAATGTGATGAACTTGATATGCTTGCTCTGGTGTGTTTGGAAACTAGGTAATGTTATGAACATTATATGCTTGCACTGGTGTGTTTGGAAACTAGGTAATGTGATGAACATGATATGCTTGCTCTGGTGTGTTTGGAAACTAGGTAATGTGATGAACATGATATGCTTGCTCTGGTGTGTTTGGAAACTAGGTAATGTGATGAACATGATATGCTTGCTCTGGTGTGTTTGGAAACTAGGTAATGTGATGAACATGATATGCTTGCTCTGGTGTGTTTGGAAACTAGGTAATGTGATGAACATGATATGCTTGCTCTGGTGTGTTTGGAAACTAGGTAATGTGATGAACATGATATGCTTGCTCTGGTGTGTTTGGAAACTAGGTAATGTGATGAACATGATATGCTTGCTCTGGTGTGTTTGGAAACTAGGTAATGTGATGAACATGATATGCTTGCTCTGGTGTGTTTGGAAACTAGGTAATGTGATGAACATGATATGCTTGCTCTGGTGTGTTTGGAAACTAGGTAATGTGATGAACATGATATGCTTGCTCTGGTGTGTTTGGAAACTAGGTAATGTGATGAACATGATATGCTTGCTCTGGTGTGTTTGGAAACTAGGTAATGTGATGAACATGATATGCTTGCTCTGGTGTGTTTGGAAACTAGGTAATGTGATGAACATGATATGCTTGCTCTGGTGTGTTTGGAAACTAGGTAATGTGATGAACATGATATGCTTGCTCTGGTGTGTTTGGAAACTAGGTAATGTGATGAACATGATATGCTTGCTCTGGTGTGTTTGGAAACTAGGTAATGTGATGAACATGATATGCTTGCTCTGGTGTGTTTGGAAACTAGGTAATGTGATGAACATGATATGCTTGCTCTGGTGTGTTTGGAAACTAGGTAATGTGATGAACATGATATGCTTGCTCTGGTGTGTTTGGAAACTAGGTAATGTGATGAACATTATATGCTTGCACTGGTGTGTTTGGAAACTAGATAATGTGATGAACATGATATGCTTGCACTGGTGTGTTTGGAAACTAGGTAATGTGATGAACATGATATGCTTGCTCTTTTGTGTTTGGAAACTAGGTAATGTGATGAACATTATATGCTTCCAATCCAAGGAGTGGTCTGTTCAATAGCCTGGCAGTTTTATGTACACACTGCTCACCCCAAACGCTAGCAACTAGCAAGACAGCTTGCAGTTTGACAGTAGGTAAAACTTCAGACAACATTGCAAATACTAATGCCTAAGGCCTGCGTTTGAGAATGACCTTATGCTATAAATTACACTGGTCAACAAATTTTCATTTTTTCTTGCACCACATGAAATAAATGTATTAATCAGAAAGTTACGCCGCACTGAACATGAAAATAGACAAGAAAGTCTCAGGTTGGCTAGTTTCCGAGAAAATCGTATTAATGATATCTCTAGAATAAAATTGTATACATAATGTGATACATGCCAATTACTAAATACAAAATAAAAAAATTTCATTTCTTGGTTTTCCTCTTGTAATTGATGTCAGGCGCATCTTGAATGATGGTCCAACAAAAATCAGCAAGGACATTGGTGTTACACTTTCTTTGGTATCTTCTTTCAATAGCAGAAATCCAGGTAGAACGGCTCCCCATGTTCATCGCTGACTTCACCACAGCTGTGTAGGAAAAGATATAGGTGGAACCGCAGAAAGTGTGGCTTCAGGGACATATTGCGGCCCATTTTTTCATATTTCTCCACCAGTTTCTTGTAGTTGTCACATCTGCGGTAACCAGTGAACTTTGTCTCTACATCCTTGAAAGTATATCATGCCACTTTTTCAGTCTTTCAACACATTGTCAAACTTTCTATCTCTCATAAGTTCCTTTGTTTGTGGCACAATGAATATTCCTTCTTTTATTTTGACATCACTTATACCCAGAAACCTTTATGCGACTGTACTTAAATTGTCACCTTCCCAGTTCATAGTCCTTACAAAAATGTTCATTAAACTGAGCTTGATTTGTAATGGGGGTAAAATCACTTTACTCTGATCTACTAGTAGTTCATTTTTCTTTCTAAATTCTAATAACTGTCAAATAGGCCATACATACCTTCACTTTATAATGTTCACTTTTTGTGTGTCCGTCCATCTTAAACAAAAAACAACCAAATTTGGTATACTCCAGTTGTAGTTCAATTATGAAAGCTACAACCTTTAAATCTCCACACATATTTTGCTGGTGCTGTGAATAACCAATACATTCTAGTAGGGTCTTAATATTTTCATATGACTCCACGTGTGTAACATAAGCAATGGGAACAGACAGAACTAGTCATAGTGAAGGACATATTTTAAACTTGTTTTATATGAACTAATAAGGGATCTCCAATAATTTTGATTGTGCTGTACCTTAAGAACCCTCATAAGGCTTTCAATGTTGCTTTAAAATATGACATCCTTGTCCTGTCAAAAGGAAGGCATAAACTCTTTGTGTTGACTTCTGAATGCAGAAACCTTAGTGTCTTCTGCTAACAAATACTACTAGTGTAACCTTGAAGCAAGTAGTCTGCCTTAGAGTTACTTAGTTCCAAGTCTCTTACCAAATCAAGTTGGGGTAATGAAATTAAGGTAGGATTTTTGAGGGACTGCTGTGAAATTAATCATCAATTTCTTCTGATGAGCCTGGTTGAGGTTTGTCATTTTGATGTCTCCGAATTACTAGTGTAATTCTTCAGAGGTATTGGTACAGGTAAATTTATTAACTGAGGTACTGGTCAAATTGTGGATGGAAAATTAACACTTATGGGACTTACTAATATGTCAGAAATAAATTGATCAAATCACAGCACTAAAACAAATTGACATCACACAACTAAAAGTACACAACTGAGTCATTTTTGGTTTCTCCATGGCTGGCAATAATCTGTCCACTCATGGAAAATGCGCACCTTCCAGATTATCCTACAATCTTGCAATTCAAAAACCTTAACCAACCCAGTAGATTTTTTGGTCATTTTTGGACTGGGGGACCTCAGATTATTAAGAAGAATTGGTTGTTCTTATCGCTGATGTTAAATTGTTGTTGACCAGTGTTTTTTGTTCTATGTATGATCGAGAACAATTATTATAAGTACTTTATGATTAGGGTAAAGGTGAGTGTTGAAGAAAACTTAATTATGGAGAGATAAATTAAAATAAATAAATATAAGTATAACTAAACAATAAAATATAGATTCTAAGGTTCCCAATTGAAATATGTGATTTTATTATTATTAATAAACATTTGAATTTTTCTATAGGACCTAATTTAGTTTAGTTTTTATGTGTTTCTATTCAGGTTATACAATTAGCTAGTTATTACTTGTAATATAGTAAGATGCATTGCCGAAAAAAAAATTGTCTAAGTTTTTATTATGTCAATAATGATAATGAAATAAGATTGTTAAATTTGGTCACATCAAAGAACCTTATAGTTAAAATTATATGTTCATGCATAAGGATATTGATAAAGATATTTGGACCTCCCCAGATGAGAGTGCGCATAATCAAATAGATCACTTGCTGATAGATAAAAGAGGTCATACAAGCTCTAGATGTCAGATCATTCAAGGGTGCAGATTGTGATTCACACCGATATACATCCAGAAAGAATGGGAAATGGTCATTAATAATATTATAGATTTAGCATAGAGTAGTCTATGTCTCTGCAAATAAAGTAGGAAAAGCCATGGTTTGTCAAAGAATGTTCAAAATTAATAGAGGAAAGAAGGGAAGAAAAATTACATTGGTTTGAAAATCCTAGTGAATTGAATTTAAACACCTTTAGCAATGCAAAAAGGAAGGCCGGTGCCATATTTAGAAATAATAAGAGAGGGTTTTTAAAGGGGAACTTTAATGAGATAGAACTAAATAGCAAAAATAAGAATATTGTGGAACTTAATTTAGGTATGGACAGATATCGAAGAAGTTATCAGTAAAGGCCACTTCAGTGAAAGATGAGAATGATAATCTGATGGCAGATACGAGGGAGTGAGATTTTGAGTAGATGGACAACCACTTCATTTATATTTTATATGTTCATAAAGGGTCTGAATTGGGCGAGGTTATCAAAATCCATACTGCCTAGCCACTAGTCCCAGAACCAAGTATTAGTGAACTCAAGGAAGCTATTATAAAGGTAAAGACTCGTAAAGCTCCTGGTATATATTCAATTCCAACAGAGTTAATAAAGGGACACATTAATAAGACTGCATGCCATAAAATATCCTGAGTGAACTGGGATATTTATGAATTTGGAACACTTAAGTTCAATATTTAAAAAAAAATATTTTTAGAAGATGTTGATTTAAACACACATGTCTTTTATCCCTTGTCTCAATTCGGAAACACTTGAGTGATGTAATGGCTGCATATATTTACCTAGCAATGTCGAATAATCTGGTTTTAAACCCCAATGGCATAACTTCATACTAATCAATTTGATGAAAAATGAAATTTCATTCCAATTTTCTTCAATCTAAGTTTTCTAAGAAAATTGGAATTCCTTTTGGGAAACCTGGGAAACAATAGGAATTTTGTATTTTTTTTAAAGTGGCAACTATGTATTATGAATAGAGCATAATTTAAAAATATATCTAAGGTTCATATTAATCAGAACGGGGGTTTCTGAAATCTTGACAAAAAATATCTAATCTATTTTATGTGATTTTTATTAAACTTGGTGTCGGTGACCTGGCAGCCTAGGGGTAAGGTGTCAGACTTCTGTGCTGGCGGCCGGGGTTCAATCCTCGGTCCCGGCAAACATTTATCTGATTACCAAACCCTTCCTTCACCTCTGACAAGACATCTTGTGAATGTGAGGAATGCCAGGCCTCCACCGTGGTTCGGATTCCACGTTAAACTGTAGGTCCTCCATTTCATCTCACAATCACCCTACCATTACACATTAGCGTAAGTGCGTATAACCCGAACGGGTAGTAAGACGCGGTGCTAATAATAATAATAATAATAATAATATTAAACTTGGTAAACTCCACACACATTAAACCTTTAGTATATAATCTATATTTTTTAATGTCACTTCTGTGACTCATACTGATCCAACAAATAATAAAACAACTAAATTATTCATTTTCAACCAAACTAGGTATACAGATATGGATGGGCCTTATTTTCTCACACCGTTTATTAAAATTGTGAGTCTTTTATTATGGCGTATTCTAATTAATCAGTAAAGACTCTCATAAACCACTGAAAATATCATTAAGGAATTATATTTTGCTTTACCACATTCATAAATATAACTTTGTTGTGTGATTCTTTAATTAATTATCTATATTCTACAATGTGTTTGCAGTGAGTTTTCCACTCAGTTGATGGGTCCAGGTTGGGTAAATTCAAACACCATGAACTTAAACACTTGTAGAAGGTTAATATAGTAAAATGATTACATATCTTTCAACCACTAAACTAAATCACGATGATGGCTCCACAATAATCATAACTAAACTCAAGTACTAACTATCAAGAAATATTAAAGTTTGAGATGAAATGTATAGTAAACAAAAGTGAGCAGTACTTGCTATTATTTTTCCATCATGCCCTAGACTACTTGTCTGGATTATATGAATTTAAACTACATGTGTTGAGTAGGGATGAAGGAGACATAATTGAGGGGAAATATATTACTAGTTGTGCTAGGGAATAGATACATATCTTTAAAAAAAACCTTTGGTACACTTGGCTTTGGTTCTATATCAGATTTACCTATCATCAGGTCTGTGTTTATTTTGAAATGTATTTGTTTATATTCGTGTGTCAAATAAACTGGCTATTTTTTTAAAGTTTTGTTTGTATAAAGATCCTAATTTAATTGGGTGTAACTTGAAAGATCACTCTCACTTCACCAACTGCCATTCAAACTCAAACTTCCCACCAACAACACCAAGTATAATGCAGTTCTAACACCTGAGACTACTTGGCCACTGGTGCAGGTTACTCAGGCTACTAGTCACTTTTTCTAATGATTTAAGTATGTAAAGAGTAGGTGTTTAAGAAAACTTACTAGCCTCTTAGTGTAGAGAGGATATACATTCATTAATGATGTTGCCTACCTGTGAAGTCACAACAGCTCAAGATAGCTCAAGATTTCCCATGTTAGTGAATTTGCGTTATATTCGGTGAGTTTTAAAGATATAAAGTTGAAACAAGAATCATACATTCTTAAATGGTTCTAAAAATTGTTTTCAATATCATAAATTATTTTTATGTAAATATATTTTCTTATAAATCATCTACAACTTAGGCTATTTAGTCTATTTATGAAAATGGCCTGAAGGAGTCTTCCTGACAGGATATAAATTTAAAAAGGCCATGATAGCATATATCTATCTATAATATGAAACCAGAATAAGTGTATAGCCTGAAATAGTAATAAGACGTGCTGCTTAGAAAAATAACAACTCAAGAATAAGGTAATTTTTAATATCAAATCAATATTTTCAAGGAGCAAATAGAAAAGTGAGTGTGTAAACTTGTCAGAGGAAGCCTCCCAGGGTGAAATGCTCATATTATTCCTTCTCTGTTTTGAATTTGGCATATGAGTTTGATGATGCTTAGAGTGCTTAGGTGAGTCAAGTTAAGATGCAACCCACTTCACAAAATATCTTCCAAATCTCCAATTAGGTAACATCATTAAGAAATAAAAAAAACACCTCAAATTACACCCAGCCAGGATTCTAACCTTGATCCCCAGCAATTTAGCATAGGGGAACCTGACACCTCCCTCTTTAGGAGGCATTCTATGCCAAGTCACCCGGGCCATGGCACACACACCACTTCAGATTTCCATGAAATTTTGTTTACTTGTTACTAGCAACAAGTTAAAAATCCGTGTAAAATTTTTCCTGCCTAGGCCACTTACTTTCTGAGATAGTAAATGATAAAGTTTTAAAAAAATTCGTGTAAATGTTGTTTCCAAGGCTCTGTGTAAGGAGTTCAGTATTTGAGGGGGGAAAATTCAGCATTGCTTTATGTTTAATCAACATATCACTGTCAAATTGGTACCACATGTCACTAAAAATGGGTATAATTGAGAGGAAAATGTTGTATAAGCCTTGCCTTATTGTAGAAGATCATTATGAATTTGGGCGTCCTCCTGAAATATAGTTGCAAAATCCAAAGTGAGTTTAAATATAGTTTCCCATTGAATAAGGTGAGTCCACACAGTCTTTAAATGGGTAGGTTAGATAGTAGTTCTAAGGCTAGTGTTGAAGAAATAAAGTGATTGGTGGGAGGGGGAGTATTAGATGTGCCAGAGGGTGAATGCATTCCTTTCTTGAACATGATGGAAGGAAGGGGAAATAGCGAGTTCTTGGCAGAAGTGTAGTATGTAGCCTTTGGACATGAAGACATTGTTAGATTTCTTCGTCTTTTCACCCACTATTTTCCCTCTAGATTAAGAGTTTGGCATCTTTTGGACAGTTGAGGTCGAATGCTAAGAAAATATGACCCAGAAAGGTCAAGACTACCAAGGAAAGTGGCATTGCCCTACCCTGGAAGGGGGGAGGGGGGAGAGATCATCCAAAAGAGCAGGCCACCAAGGGGAGAAGCCATGAAGTGCCACTCTAGGGTAACAGCAAGAGACCATTTGAGTAATCGGTTACCATGCACCTGTAAAACTAGAAAAAAATGAGAATTTTTTGTCTGGAAAAAACACAGGGAATTATGCAAAATATTGTAAAAATACTGGAATATTTATCAGGCTAATTTGTACTTTCAACTGAAAGATTAAAACAGTAGATCTTTGAATAGATAAAAAAAAAAAGTGAACTTAAGAACGTAGACCGCTGATTCACACATGTCTTAATACCCCTTAAACAAGGGTTCTGAAGATACATAAGATGTATTTCACCATCAATCTAAAATCATCCTGTTTTAAATATAAGTACATGACTTCACACGAGTCAGCTCAATGAAAAAGTAAATTATATTATTTTTTTCTTAAATATAAACTGCCCGGAAAAATGGAAACTCCTTCTGGAAAAATATGGGACTTTGTCAGTAAGAAAATAGTAGCAACTTTGGTAATGCTAGTTGATTTGTTAGTAACAGGGCCTTAATCCACTTAGGTTAGGTTCTTTGTCCTTCATCTACATACAGTTAATACAGAATTAAGATACAAAACATCAAACTTTTTGTCATATTAGATTGACTTGAACTTAGGAACATTTACAAAGTACTTATTATATCTACATATATATCGTGTCTTGCATCCTATCAAGGATACTTTGAACACCACTTCTTACTCCTAGTGCTTGTAACCTTCATTTCCTGGGAAATATGAGTAGGCTTACTCTGAAAATGCGGTCTAGATAAAATATTGAGTACAACCTCTCTGTTTTCAAATAGAAACAGTGCTCAAGATCTTGGTAAAGAAGAGTAGGACTCTGTAAAGTGGGAAGGTGGGTTGAGGTGAGAAAGATTGTCTAGATGTATCCAAATTTCAAGAAAATGCAAAATAAAAACCACTTTAAAAAGCTTTTAATTATAAAATAAAGCTAAAAGAAATATATTAAATGAAGTATTATCTTCATTTTTTAAATATTAATCTTACATCCAAATAAATCTCAAAGCAATTATACCTTTTAAATCCATACAAACAATTGACACACCACTAAATAAAAAATCTAATCTAAGATAATTGAAGTATAGATAATTTGTCTTTATGGGGGGAAGATACAGTTTGATTATGGCTATTATTATTAGTTAAGTGATAAATAGCAAGATAACGCCAACCTGCAAATCTTATATCTTCCTATGTTTAAGTTATTTAATTAATATTATGGTTTTGTCATGATCTAGTAGTGTGTAGTACCTTGTTTTTACTGAAGGGCAAATGTTGTTGGGAGGACAAGTATTAACCTGCTTCTTAAAATAGTTTCATAGTGCAGTATACTTAAAATGTTATCTCTTCCTCAAGAATTGGGAAATATTTAGAAAACTTGATTTGTTTTTGTTTGTGTGTTTTATATTGTGTTTGTAGTGTGTTTCTTAATAATTTCACTCACCAATGAACTTTCTATACTAATACTTGTATATCTTTCGTGTGAATAGCTTTCGAGATGAGCTTTAAATAAGTGCTTCCATGGCTGTATTTAAATAAATATAAAGTGTTTCCCAGAGTGTTTGCAGCTGATGCTTCAAGCAAACAATGTTCCTTATCTAGAAAGATACTTCAAGGCCATTTGTGTGTAACTCAGCAATGTGTAAGTTGTGCTCTTATGTTTGAGTGGTTGGGAACAAGGTATTAACAAGCATTCTTGTAGATATTGTATACCTAGCTACAACAGTATACCCCAATTTTCCTACGAATATACATATCAGACAGCTAAAAAAGTTAATAGATATACTTTCACCTATCCATGTGTAAAGTCAAGTCAAGTCACTTTTCACAAATATTATAAATACCTGTATAAAAACACTAATGCCATAGCTAGTAAAATTAATATCAAGGTTGGCCCTAAAACGTATGTTTGCATTTTCTAAAAGGTGCTTCGAATGTCAATTTGTAAGAAAGCAAAGGCTCATCTTTGTAACTGTTGTCATGATCCTTGAGGCGAGGTGCTTTGGATGAGCTATAACAATGACTTTGGTTCAACTTTTGTTGGAGTCAAAGCTCTAGTTGTTAAATTGTTGAGGGCCAAGCAAGTGAGTGATTTCTTCTCAGGCAGGGTAGCTTAAAGAGGGGGGCGAATGTGATAATTTCCCCAACTGTCCAAACCTGTCTTTTTTACTTACAGTAACCACAATGTACTATTTTTTATTAAAGGCAATTTTTGCTTACTGAAGTTCTGACACTTGTTTTTAAAGTTAATATCATATCTTAATACTAGACTGGACACATCTATCCCCCATTTTTTTATGCACAACTTTCAATTAATTAGTACAAGTAAAAATGTCATGATATTAATAACAGTAAATAAACAGAAAAAAAGTGAGTATTTTGAATGAGTAGATGCTCCTAAAATATAATAGCCTCCGGCATTTTAAATCTTCTGGGAGACTGACAAATTCATGTGTTCAGCTTACTCTAACCTTATGACTATTTAGATTTTTAACTACCGAATTATTGCTTGACTTATCTAAAAGTCTATATTAAATTATATAATTTAATAATTTTAACTTCAGACTTTACACAAACAGAACATTTACCAAATGTTTCCAGTAAAGAAAAAATATGTCTTTAGGTTAGATTACATGAATATCCCTAACTTTCAAACCATCCTAACATTTTGACAACTATCATCACCAACAATAAGTAAATAACAGCTCTTGTCTTCAGCTGAGAAGTAAAAGGAACATAGATGTCCCAGATACTCGCATCATTGGTCTCATGGTATAAGGACTCACTCTCTCAAAAGTCCGTGTTAATGTGTTCTAAGTTAACATGGGACATAACACTCAACTAGTCTTTATAGTGATGTGTTCTTAGTTAACACATGAGATAACACACAACTGGTCCTGATAGTGATGTATTTTTAGTTAACATGGGTTATAACACACAACTGGTCTTGATAGTGATGTATTTTTAGTTAACATGAGCTATAACACACAACTGGTCTTGATAGTGATGTGTTCTTAGTTAACATGGCACATAACACACAACTGGTCTTGATAGTGGTGTGTTCTTAGTTAACATGGCACATAACACACAACTAGTCTTGATAGTGGTGTGTTCTTAGTTAACATGGTACATAACACACAACTAGTCTTGATAGTGGCGTGTTCTTAGTTAACATGGGATATAACACACAATAATTGATCTTGATAATGATGTGTTCCTATTTAACATGTAGTGAGGTTATGTTTGCAGCTATAGACTCGTCAGAGCTCATGCCTCCCCTCATTGACGAGATTAAGGATGGACAGTGGCTCGGGGTCACCGTGCGCAGTCAGGGTCCTGGTGGAAAGGTGTTGGTAAGCTGTCATCACTGATTATTACAGTATTATTTCTAGGATTGTGGGGGTAGGTATTTTCCACTTAGAGTTATGTCAGAGTAGAGTTTGAATGAAAATTAGTTTCTTCCTAGTTTGTGTGATACAAAGCAATATTTATACAGGGAATATTTCAAGTAAAATTTCTGTATTAGATCCATGCATAAACACTAAATAATTACAACCATTTTTTTAGATCAGTATTTTTTTTGTGAAAAAATGCAGTCAGACAAATTTGAATTTTTAAATAAATTTAAAATAGTTATTAGCAATAATAACATTTACTGTCAAAATAATTAACATTCATACCGGAATAATTGTGAAGCTGTAATATTAATAGCACTCGGAAGCAACTGGAGATATTTTGTTTTGGTTTTATTTACTGAGCTTAGCTTTTGTAATAGTCTGGTTGCATGGCTACTAAATGGGGCGGGGTTATAAGGGAACCAGGAGTTCATAATGTTCTATAAAGTGTAATCAGAAAGAGGGGCTAGAGCTGAAAATATGGGGCATTAGAATGTTTAAATAGGCACCAGTGGAATTGGGGTGCAGACACTTTTTGTTAAATTATTATTATTGTTATTGAGTGTTCTGCCTTACGACAGGTCCATTCTTTTTGTCAGTATACTTAGATCACCAATGCTTCCCCCATTTCCTCCTTGAGCTTCCAGAAATTTCTTCTTTCCTTCAAGTCATCCAATATTTGGATCCACCTTCTTCCTAAGCACCTCTTTCTCTCAACCTTTCCTTTTATGACGTTCCTCCTAAGGATGTGTCAAATCTAGTTTGCTTTGCGCCAAAGACTCACATCCAAAATGGTTCTCTTCTCACCCACTCTTCATAGGACTTCTTCATTTGTCACCCACCTCTCTGTTTGTCCACCTGATCCTCTCAAGTCTCCTCAAGCTTTTGTAAAATAATTATTATTGATGTTATTTTATATACACCATTTCAGGGTCATTCCCAATCTGTTAGCTTGGTACTTAAACAGCAGTATAAGTACACCATACCTATCTCCTCTCCATACCTAATGCTTACCTACTCTATTCAATTTGCATGGCATAGCTAAGATATAAGTGTATAGTAGACCCATGACTTCTTTGGTGCTGACTGACAGCTCACATCTGACTTCTGTCAGCCAAAATTTAGGTATATACCTAAATGTGGACTGTCAGAAGTGACAGCTGATAAACACATGTCTTTAGGGATCATCTGGTTCGGCATAGGGATATGTAATTTGGTCTGGTAAATTTTTAAAGCTGTCAGTCAGCACCAAAAAAGCCATGAGTCTACTGTAGCAGATAAGTATGGTTTATTTCTACAGCAATACAATCTTATCATGGCCCTTATTGAGGAGGCATGAATTACCTTAGTTTTCTGTCCATACAAATAGCTCCACACTATTGCATACTAAGGGCATAGTTCGGTTGAGTAGCACTAGGTTTCTTGTTCCTGGATTTTTTCTATATATTAAATTGATCAAGGTTTTAGACAGAATTCTTGTCCATTTATCACAGAATCCTGCATCTACTAAAATTAACTTTATTCCAATGCAGTAATTTGTCCCTGTTTTAAAAACTAAACTAAACTACAAGTCAATTAAATTTACATGCTTTTTATTTTAATTCTTATCTTCAATTTTCAAAATTAAGATAATTGCCAGTACATATTTACTAGCTTGCAGTTTCTATGAAACAATGGTCAAGCTCTGAGCTAGGAGCTCTGGTTGAAACTCAACAACTTTATATTCTCACCAAGTTTGATTATGTTGTATTTCTATTGTGTGTGTTGACGACTCATTGATTACTCTTCTTTATATTGTCTGGATGTTGTTCATATAAGGCGATTTATGTACTATATTGTGTTTCTGATGGCTCATTTACTACTCCTCTCTCTACTTTGTTAGATGTTGTTTGTAAAATTTACATTGGCATATATTGTTTCACGGTATAATTATTAGGAGTCTGCTTTTAATTTCACAACTAATGTTTTGTATTACTATAAATGTAAGTTAAATTTTAATTTTAAAACTTTTTTTAAATTTCTAGTATTTATTTATTTGACTCATAAAAGCTTTAAAAATATATGTTTATATAATTAAAGCTCGATTCAACTCTCAAGAGCTTACCGGTACTGAGAAATTAATTCAAACTCGAATCTCACTGAGAAAACTTGATCTCTTAGACCCATTGTTACTTTTATGTGTAAATTTATCTTGGCCTCTTCTGTAAGGAGTAAGCAAGTTGCAAGATACAGAGAAAACCTTCCATGTAAAAGAAAGAAGCGAGGACCATTAAGAAGACTTAGTCAAATTTGGTCTTATATCATCATATATTTATTTTGTTTATTTTTGTATACATGAGTGATACTTTTTGAAATAATATAAAGGTTTTGGTCTCATCTAGCCTCTGTAGTGGGAGATTAAAGAAACATTATTGTGTAATTTAAGTAATGAAGGAAATCATATTTCCCAAGAAAACATCTTTTTACTCAGGCAAAAATCATGCCATTTATGCCTTACATGATGTATAGTAACTTTTTGAAGATGCCTTCCTGCAGATGGCCACCTCTTCAGCACAGGCATTCATGCATTCTCACTGTAAGTTTCTCATAGGAACTTTTAATATTTTAAGGAAGATGTATTATTTTCTATCTCTCAATAATACAATGACAGGGAGGAAATACTTTTATTTTTAGGTGTCTGTACAGAAAGAACTTGCACACGGACAAATCAGAAGATTTCGCAGGCCAAGGAATACTACCATTCTTGAATATGATGAGGTTCCCAAACACGTTTTGCACAGCTTCTTCAGTATTCTTACTGTTTAAGATGTAGCTATTTCATGATCTTGTTTCCGTGATTAAGACACATATTTTGTTTTTTAGGTTATTTTTAGTCTCTTTGTGTTGTTTGGTTTTGTCTATGGTTTAGTTTTAAATTTTATTTTTCTAAAGCATTTATAACTTTTTTTTTTTAAATTCCTTCTGCATCTTTCTCTGACAACATAATCTAGCATCTAGCAGTGCAACTGTTTCTTAGCAGTAGGTGGTGAGACAGCTCATGCGTTTAACATATCTATGTACTGTATAACTGGTGTATACAATTTGTATCTGCTAGTTGCATAGATATAAATATAATATAAATAGCAGTATCTTTGTACATTATAGGAGAGGTGTTTTACCTTAAGTTTATGAAAATCTTGTACTGGCATTTTCAGATATTGAAAAAGCGTACCATAGTGTACAGGGGAATAAGATATTAGATTGCCTAAATAAAGGACATGTGTCAAAGTCCCTAATACAAAAAGTGAAAATGTTGTGCAAAAAGCACCAGAGCTGCTTGAGAATAGTAGATGGGAACTAAGAACTAAATAAGGAGTCTAACAAGGCAGTGCACTATCACCCTTGTTATTCATAGCTGTAATTGATGAAATAATTAATTAAGTCAATAGGAGAAGTCAGGACAAGGTCCTGTTGACGTTTGCGTTTGCAGATGACATAGTCATTTGGGGGAACTTGGAAGATGAAGTACAAGAAAGACTAGATCTACGAAATGTGGAAATCAAGAACTTTGGCCTTAAAATTAGTAAGAGCAAGATGGTGGTCATGTCATTCAACAGGCAGAAAACATCAATTTTTATTACCCTGGAGGGTGCACACCTGGAAGAAGTGGGGCAGTTCCAGTACGTACCTCAGTATTCTCGTACTGTCTGATATCAGAACCTGTCCTGAAGTCACACATTGTACATTGGAAGGATCCTATTTCGACTACCAAGGGTAAGAGCTGCTTTGGGACAAGGAAGCTTCCCTGAATTCCAAACACGTAATCTTCCAAAGTTAATTCACCCTTAAAGTCACATATAGGGAGGAGTCACATTTGCAGGCAGCGGAAATGATGTTTTTACAATCAATGGTCCAGAAAACAAGATGAGACAACCTCGAACAAAGATGTCAGAGCAAGATTAAACATAAAGAAGGCTATATTAGAAGAAGAAAAAAATTGAAATTGAGTTTAAAAAGGTTTGGTCACATAAAACAAAGGGAAACAGGATGGGTGGGTGGAAGGGTGTCTAATAGACCATAGACTAATAAATCCAAGAAGAGGGGGATTGACCAAATCATCAGAGATGGGGCAATGAGATACAAGAACTGGAGATAAGTAGTTGAAAACCAAATATTCATGAACCGTGTGGAATGGAGGAGGCTCGCTAACATTGTGCCCTGCTCCGCTGGAACAATTAAATGATGATTATGACAACGACGACAATGATATGTGTAATAAAACTTTATCTAAGTAATTTTAATGCATAAAGTTATATAAGTAACCACAAAATAATATTCTTTCAAACCTAACACAATAAAAAACAACATAGATTTAGCTTTGAGAATATTTCATATATGTATTTGATTCAAGTTTGTTTCATATTGATAAATTGGACTCTGCACACCCCTACTGTTCTTCAAAAAGATGATTCTGATATTAAGAGGTGTTCGTTAAAGCGAGGTCTCGCTGTATGTAGTTAAAAATATTATATTAATCTCTCTTGATAATTACACATAACTTGTTTCTACAATTACTGGTTTATCTTTTTGTTGCTTACAACCTATTTCTATCCTCTCTAACTCCCCTCTGTTATCTTAAGGCAACTTACAATTATCTGTCTTTGTGGTTATTAAGTCCAGGATGGATTTAAGGTGTTCAAGTTTTCAAACATTTGTTCTCACACACTGGAAACTACATCCAATATTTTAAATTTTATTTCCACGCGCATGTTTTAACTTTGCCTAATATATTTGAGTTGGTGCAATGAATATGTGTCATATTACCAGGTGTGTGCTCATCGCTATGTGAGGAGGGGAGCTGACTTCCAGTGGGGGCAAGGTCTATGCTACACGCTTACACAGTACCTAGACTATGATGAGAGTTGGGAGCCATGCAAGGGCAGGCCTACCAACAAGTGAGTACACACTGTTATTATACTGCTGATAGCTCTAATAGATGAATTACAAAATATTAATATTTGTTAAAGTTATTTATTTTCAATGTGTAAATCAAGAATGTGGGACACAAAAAAAAAGTATATTTTGAACAATAAAATGCCAAATAATATAAATAAAATCATAGTTTGTAATAAGAATAATTCTTAAAAATCCTTAGAGATTGTTAGTTTATTATTTATTTTGAAAGATCCTCTCAAAAATTATAGTAACTTATGAAGGTCTGAAAAATATGGTCCATATACTAAAATGTTACTAAACACCAGCCAAATAACTGCCATTTTCTTACACATTGATGTATCTGACTGACATAGTTATTAGATCTACTTTCACATATTCATATGTCAGGTCATGTAATCTAATGTCACTTCGCTAGTTGTTATTAGCACCTTTAAAATAACATTGACAATATAATTTAAAAAATCAATTTTGTTTGCTAACATTTTGTTCATATTGTCTAAAAAAAGGTGCTCCAAATGTCCATTTGTATGAAAATAATTATTTCATTCGCCAGTGAGTAAGGATTGTCACTTAGTTTTGTGTTGGTAGGGCCCACGAGCAATATGGTTACTGCCAAGCAGGCACTAGTGGGGTGTTGATGAATGACACAGCTGTGATTGGTACTCCTGGTCCCTACACCTGGAGGGGTACCATGTATGTCATCAGTGTGTCCGATGACTTCCTCAACAGAGACAAGACGTTTTACTACAGCCCTCATCAGGAGGAAGATTCCCCTGTGGACAAGTACAGCTATCTTGGTAAGAGGGGTCCTGGTTACTTGTCAAATATTTGATAGATTATAGGCTACAATGGTACATCTTTGGAGGGATCCATTTTCTGTGTCCAACTCCAATACTGTAAATAATCTTTCACAATTTTGTAATTCTTAAAAGTTTATTGACCCTTAACTTTTTCCAAAAGTTGCACATACACTTAAAACTAGTTTAATAACAGATTTATTGAAATTATTTAAAATTGTAATTATATTATTGTGTTATATTTTTGGCAGGAGGTGTAGTAAAGGTGGATAGAAACATATAAATGGGAACAATAACAATAGGGCTTTTTACAAAGAAAAGAACAACATAGTTTTCACTTTACATTGCTGCGACTGTACAAAGAAGTAATGGCTGCCTCTTTAAGAAAATTGATCGCTACCGCCCAATTATTGTTAGTGTGTGGTAAAAGTTCACTGTATAAAGTTTGAATGGATGTCACAAAAGACTTGTGCACACTAATTGCTTATATTATATTTATGACACACACACACAAGAATAGAATGGAAAGCATTTGATAATTACTGTTCAAAACCAATATTAAAACAAAGTGCAACCAGGAAATGATGAGTTCGGATCCGATCATGTTTATGTTGGAGACGAAAGGTATACCAGGTAAGCTGTCAGTAATCCTAGGTAGAACAAAGACATTGATAGTTAAACAAGGGGATGACAATTCATTGGGTCAAACACTGCAGTTTGAGACCCCTTTGATGACAGACAACAATGCATGGGGAGGCCTTGTACCGTGACAGACATTGGTCGATGATGAAACTGGCTTAGCTCCAGGAATCAAGTAACACTCGAATGACATGATACCTTCCCAGTGCATCTTGGGCTTTCACAAGCACCATAGACAACAAAATGGTTGGCGGGTAGGCTACTCCTGAGAAAAATGCCATGACAACAGCTGGAGCTATTTCTGGTTTTTAGGCGAGTCTTTTTCGGCCCAGATCGGTAATTCTGGAGTGGGCTGGAATCAATTATTTCAGAAAAATGTAGAGATTAATGATGCTTAACATCACAAGTTTGACAACAACATTTTGAAGGACCTTGTGCAGTTTGGTGAGACCTGTGGAGGCATTTTAAGCAGATTCTAGCTTGCTTGGTGATAGCGAAGTGTTTCTTTTAGTCCTTACGAATATAGTCTGGACACTTGTGTAAAGTGTGAGAGGCATTAGACACACTGTGAGCTTTAAGTGTCAACCATAAACAATGCTGGTTGATAGGTGCTTCTATCTCTGCTGGGATTGTAGGTTGACGCTGGAGATGATTAGACCTTGAACTGGGACATAGATGGATACAATGGAAGGAAGGTTCAAATCCATGTTCGAGTGGACCAAATGTATGGTAGACGTGAACAGTATAAGGTTTGATTGGGCTCCACAAAAAATGTGGGTAGGCTACACTGATTGCTTGTATAATTTTCACAACACACACATGAGAATTGCATGGAAAGCATTAGATAATTATTGTTCAAAACTGATACTAGAACAAAGTGCAATCGGTTCATATCTGACCATGATAACGATATGAGACAACAGACATCACTATTGCACTGCTCACAAACCAAGATGCTAACAATGTGTGGTCAAGACAGTGGTAAAAATAAGCACACACACAGTTCAAATGAAAAAAAAAAATTACAAATATTCAAGCCCCACAGTCTAAATTTGAACTATTTAATAGGTGTGGGCAAAGCACTTAGCTTCAGAAAAGAATTCTGACTTTGACAATTATGAAGCCTCACCAATAAAAATACTTACAACTAAAATACTTATTTTATGTTCATTTACTGCTATTTGTTCCAGTTAGTTTGGCACTGAGGTAGTTTTTTTTATTGAGCTTTGTGACATCACCTCCAGACTGCATGGGGTTAGTGTCACACCGCGCTGTCTGGAGGGTTGGCGGATCAGGAAGTTGACTTGTAGCAAGACTGGCAAGTGGACAAGTTGAGTCCAGAGAGAGCGGAGCGTTGGCCTCGCCCCAATTAGCCTCGTAGATGAGACCATTTGTGCAACACTTATATGACCCTGACATTTGGCTAAGAGGAAATACGTTGCCGTGCCGCAGCGATTCGTGAGGGCCAGATGTGTTGTACCTAGGACCTAGCAGTCCAAGGAGTGGGTCACACATTCTGAGCTGTTGCAGACAGTACATTACAGTTAATATTCACTAGAAAAAAATCTTAAGTAATTTAATGGTTTGTTGTGATAAAAACTTGATGTGTCAAATTAATATGAAATAGAGATAATTGTTGACTAAATGATTTTAGTGCATAAAGTTAAATAAATAAGTACGATAATTATAATGTTTTTATATATATTTTATTTATATCTTAGATTGTAGTTCTGTTACAACCACAACTAATTATGCTACAACCACAATCATTAATGTTGCAACCACATTACCTCATATTAAGAACACACCGACAGCTACAAAAGTTACTGAAATAATTCTAATGTTTTCATCTGTCAAGTAATATGCTATCATTGTTGACTACAAAAAATTATGTCTGTATTTTCTAAACTGTTATTCTTACCAAAATCACAGTAAAGTTTTGTTACAGGCATGTCAGTGACTGCTGCAAATTTCTTTGGCAACAAACTGTCATATGCTGCTGGGGCCCCTCGTGCCAATGGCACTGGCCAGGTGGTTCTGTTCGTACAACAGCCTCCCGCAAACCCCATGTCACTTCAACTCATCCTCCATGGGGAACAGTTTGCCTCCAGTTTTGGGTACGAGATTACCAATGCCGATATAAACGGAGACACGTGAGTATCAGAACTCTTACATTTCATTACTGTTTAGTGGAATTTAGATTTATTTTTATAATGTCCAAAAATAAGTATTAGGAGTTGTTTTGACAAATTATGAATACTTTGTGAAGTAATTTCTCTGTACTTAAAGACCATTACTACTTGAAACTAAGAAAAAATTGATTCATCATTTTTTTCAGGGTAGTGGTAGAGAGAAAGAACCATGTAGAGTATTTAAAATCTTATTTAATATCAAACAATTTTTTTAGTCACATATTTATAAATTGGGTGATAAGAATAAAATTACTACTCAAAATGAAAATAGGTCATTAACCAAATTCTGACAACAATTTAGTTTTGCTAGTCTCATTACCAGACCCACTTTCCTTGTTACATCTCGCTCATCACACTCCTAATTAATTTCCAAGGAGATATATCGCATGACCTCTATTATCCTCCAACCCAGTGAAGATGGGTTGTAATAGTAGCTTGACTACAGTGCTCAGTCTGTTGACTCAAACAACGGAGAAAACAGGCCATTACCTATAAAGGAGGGGAAGAAGATACACAGAAATATAAGATGACCTTTTGTATCTTTGTTTACTTTGTAAATATCTAAAATGTATCTGTATTAATCTAGGAGTTTGTTACGAGAGTACACTAGAAAATTAATTTTGTGTTTGTGTAAATAGAATTGTAAATTTCATAAGTGTAAATGAAGGTATCATAGTGTCTAAGCTCTTTTTCTTAGATAAACGTAGACTGTCAGTTACATACTTGTTACTTGGGTTGCGCTTTCATGATCCTGCACCCTTATTTTTGTGGGCTACACCTTCACAGGTCTGCTTCCCAAACCCTTCTTGCACCAGAGTTGTGCCTTCACAGGCTTGCTCCCCTGTTATTCCCTAGGGTTGCACCTGCATTGACCATCTCCCCTGGCAATGGTAAGACAAACTAATCTAGCACAGGTGTGACCTGACTTCATGAGATGATAAATTCTTGTCTTAGAGGATAAGGAGCTGGAAGGAAATAGCATAATGCCTGTAAGCCGATCTCTCACCCAAGATACATCTCTAAAGGACAACTCTTTGTTACCACCCCCCTCCCCACCCCCACACACATTAATTCTCATATCTGTACACCAGCCTACGCCAGATAAGTTGAGTTCTCACAGAAAGTTACTCATTCAGCCCCTTCACTCCCTGAGATGTATTACTTGTTTAATAACAAATTACTTTGTCAATATGTCCTAAGACAACAAAGTTGACCCATGGAACTACATGCTTTCACAACTTCTTTCGTTACTAAGTTGGTTGTGGGGAACCAAGGGAAAGTGATATATTCATGTGTCATATCAACATTCTTAAATAATTCACTTAAACAAATAATTGATTCTTGAGATTAAAAAAAAATACAATTTAAGTACAAATCTAGTTCTAGATTCATGTTTAAAAAACAAGAACAGGAATTTAATATATTACAAACTATTTTTTTAATAATCATTTTTAAGTTTATATAATTTATGAAGTTAAAACTTTTATTGTTGGAGCACTATTCTATTTCAAATGTTTTGAAGGTTGTTATGTGTTATAAAGGGTAACATTGCTACAGGCTACCAGATTTTATTGTAGGAGCTCTATTCAAACTCAGTTGGGAGGTTGTGATGTGTTTTAAGGAATACCATTGTTACAGGCTACCAGATCTTATTGTTGGGGCTCCATTCTACTTCAGCCGGGAGGAGGGCGGAGCTGTTTACATTTTCATGAACAACGCTGAACATTGCTTGGACTGTCATGAACCCATCAAACTAACAGGCAAACCAGAATCTAGGTCAGTTAAGTTCAAACAATAATTTGTAACGTTAAGGACACTCACGATTATGTAAATCAATGAAAAATTGAGGAACTTTGTTGTGATTTATTAACGTTTGTTTCAAGTGTGAAAAGATTTTTATTTTAAATGTTAATCAAATATTTAACAAAAAATAGAAACTATAATTTAGAATAATACTTTTCATACTGTTTATGAATAAAACACAAAAAGAATGGTTATCATTGTAAACATCAGTAAAAAAACTAAGCATGTGCTAATACATTATTTTTAATTTCAAATTGAACCAAAATCTTGGCTGACTCAAATTAAATCTGAATAAAATCTCATGCTTCAAAATATGTTTGAATTGAAATCAAATTGAATCTCATGCTAAATTAATTTTATCAAATCGAATTCCAGTCAAATCCCATGCCTAAAAATAAATTAGATTGGATATTTTATTTTAAAAATAGGTTCAGAATTGAATAGAATAGTTTATTTTAGGCTTCCCTGTGATAATGTTTCAAATCAAATCTGTGTTGAATATTTTACCATGTTAAGTTTCTGAATCCAATCCAATATTAAAATATTTAAAAAGTCTTTATTAACACACTATACATATTTTAGATTTTAGGTTTATTTAAAAAAATAATATAATATGCCTACACAGCACTTATATCAAAAAGTATAAAATTAAATAAAGATCACACAACTGTTTTAATTTCTATATAAAGGTTGAATAATATTCTAACATAGGGTACACGCTACCTAGGAGGGTCGTGGGCCATTCACACGTGACCGTGTGAACCACGGGTTCTTTTGGGGATATTGGGGTATGTTGCAGGTTAAATATGAATTAAAATACTCAGATCACCCAAGGTTTTGATCATTAAAAACACCACTCAAAAACATTCATTGAATGGACGGCTAAACAATTCAACAAACTAAGTAATCAAAGTAATAGTCTGTAAATTAATAAAAAATGAAAACACAATAAATAGAATTACACTGAATCAATTATAGTCAAACAGTTCACCATGTTAAGTAATACTAGTAATGGTCTTTAAATTAATAAACATATGAAAACAAATAAAGTAGAATTACACTGGATTAATAATAACTAAACACTTCACTTACTCAAGTAATATAAGTAAATGTTTGTAAATCAATAAACAAATGAAAACACAAAAATAGAATTACATTAAATCAAGTAAACAGCTTGTTGATAAAAATACTGAATAACTAGTTAAATACCCAAATATCAGTTTCTTATAATGTTTGTTCACGGTACAATTTAATTCAATGTTCAAGACACTCACGGCACCCCGCCACTGGTGCCTGCACCATACACACTGTACCGACACACATCACATGACCACTAAACTCTGTGGTCCACTCCCGGACTCACTGGTTGGGAACCAAGAACTAACTGAGTTACCACGGCTATTGCTGACCGTTTATATATAGGAGGGTGGACAGGGGGGCCTCCCAGCTAAGGGTTTGGAATCCTCCATTTCTATAAAACTAGGCCAGAACTAAAAGGACTCGGATCCATCAAGACGTGTGGCCTGTCCTCTCCCAAAGCAAAGTGATAAGGCTGCTGCCTACATGCTAGGCAAGGACGGAGGCAGAGAACTGGGAGCGCAGTTAGGGTAAACAACGAGAGAGTGTCAGTTCCACTGTTCAACACTATCTCGTTACAATATTTACTAAAAGGTGGGCCTAGCTACTTTTTTAAAATACTAGACATTCACTCTCACAAACAACTGTCACCAATTTGTTGCTTTTATGGCCTGAAACTCAAACTAATTTCACCCTACCATATAACTGGTTTCCGGTCTGATATTATTAATTTGTTAGGTAAGTATGAATTATAGATTCGAATTTTGAACTAAATCCATATAACCCAAATCTAGGATTTATTTATATTCAAAATCTTGAATTGGGCCTGAATCTTCCAATATTAAGTAGAATTCCAAAATAACAAATCAAATCTGAATCTAACTAAGATTTGGATTCAGATTCAAAATTTCATAAGTTTGCACAGGCTTAAAGAAAACCTTTTGAGATTGCTTTTTAATCTGGAAAAAATATTTCCCAGAAAATGTCACAAATTTTTCAAGTAGATATTAAAATACTTAAAAAAGCTTAGTCTTATACTTGTTATGTATTCATGAAATTTAAATTTTATCCCTGGAAGTTTATCATAAATATCAAATGTTTATTCAGGTTTGGATTTGCTATTGCCAACTTGGGAGACTTGAACAAGGATGGGTGTGATGACATAGTGGTCGGCGCACCATATGAAGACAATGGAGTTGTGTACATATACCTGGGATCGAGCAATGGAATCATTACCACACCAGCCCAGGTGAGCAGTGAGCATGAGCTTAACTCAACATTTTCAGGTTAAGCTAAACGTTAAAAAAGTCAAAACTTTTCTCGTCTACACTCTACATGTCACTTTGTTGGGGAGAACAGTAACCTTTTAATAACCTATTTGTCTTGCCTATAAAATAAAATACATACTTGCTAATCCGAACCAGCCTCAGTCCCATTAGTCCGAATTATCAAAGTTCTACTGTAATACAATTTTGTATGACAAGTTATAGAAATTGAGTCATGTAATTTCACAAAACATTTACTTTGCGAAGTATTTAATAAATTATTAGCAAACTTCTTTTATATTTCTTTCCTAGATTATAAAGCCACAAGATCTTCCTGTTCTTAATCAACCCGACAAGACCTTTGGCTATTCTCTAAGTGGTGGTCTCGACTTGGATCAGAATGGTTATCCTGACCTACTTATAGGAGCTTATGAACACGATTCTGTGATTGTGTTGAGATCTCGTCCAATCATAGGCATTGTCACAACCATTACTCCAGAGAAAAACCTTCAAAATATTGATCCAAATAAGCAAGGATGCTCCAAGGATCCTAACTCAAATCACACATGGTATGTATGGCTTAGTGTTAAACTTATTTGATCCTTTATAACATCAGCTCTAAGCTCATCTAATTTTTGTAATTTCTATTTTAATATAAGAATCATTATTATTTATTTTCATAAGCATCATAGTAATGGCAATTTAAAAAATAAGATTACCACTTATATTAACTTCCCAAAATACCCTGTATTATCTCCAAAATGATGTTAGACTGCTGTGCCACTGACAGAGGCACCTTTATGTTTACAGTCTGCCTTTTCATTACATCATCCATGATAAAGTAGTCTATCATCGACTTTCACTTCCCATCCCAACTGTATCTAGTGATCTTATAACTTTCTTTCTCCTTCTTATACCAGCTGTTTGCCACTTTCATTTTATTTATTCCACATAACTCCAACGGTTACCCTTCTCGTTTCTCTCTCCCCATCCTTCTTTATTTAAAAACTCTTCATATCCTATTTTCTCTTTTCTTACTTTTGCATTCATATCCCCCATTACTATCCAACACTCGTTTCCCATATGCCTGTTTAGGTTTACAAAACTATTGGATAAGTAAATAAGCTTCATTGGGTCAATTAGCAGATAGCATACATATTTTGTGTTTATATATTTATCTAAAAAACACCATTCACTTTATTGATCTTAAAAAAATATTAAATGCAATCACATTTGATTCAATACCCAGATATTTAAAAGAGATAGATTGAAAGTATCATAGCAATTTCCGAATAAAAAATATCATAATTTGTTACAAAAAATGGTATTGATATGATCATGATCTGTTGGTTTAGGCCAGCTCTATGACAATGCTATGTTTTGTATTTCAGCTTCACGTTCAACACCTGCTGCTACATTGAATCTAGAGTGAGGCTTACACGAGGCTCACAGAACCTCAATCTCAACTACAGTATTGAGGCTGAGAAGTTCTTGGGTAGCAATAGAAAGTTTTCAAGAGTTTGGTTTGGGAGCAACAGTAAAGGTCGGCCACACTCTGTCAAGAAATCCATCATACTTAGGCCAGACTCTTCCCGTGATGGACAGCTTAGCCACTGTGAAGAGGAGACGGTGTACATTGCGGTAACTATATTATCAAACTTATAACTAGAGCTGGGACGCTTGAATCCCTGTTTACTTGAATCCTATGGCATTCAAGAAATTTTAGATCGAGAATCTCACAAAAAATATCTCAAATCCAAATAAATATAAAGGTTTTGGATTAAAATCAAAATGCAATTTTTGAGAAATTGCATATATTTGTGTAATTAGAAAAAAATGACAATCTAGCTTCATTTATGTAAGAAATATAATAACAAGAGATGGGCCATTCGAATCTTCAAATCCACTGAATTCTGACAAGTATTCAAGATTCGAGGATTCGATATTTTACTGGATTTGATGGTGGAATCTTTCGTCTCGTAAACAAAGCATAATATTTTGAATTCAAAAATTACTTAGTTAGGCCTACTTGAAAAGCTCAACTCAATCCGTAATCTTTATTTTGTCAGACAAAAGAGATAAGAATGGATAAAATCGTTATTAAAAAAAAAATATGTGTAAGGGGTGGAAAATCTAACGTACCCTCCCACCTACATGGGAAACTTGGACTGAACCGTTTCAGCGCATGCTCACTTCTAAAACCTTCATCTCATGAACACTCTTGTAAATATTTTAATTAACACATTAAAACTCTTGAAAAACTGGAAATCACAACTCGAATTACAAATACATTTCAAATAAATAAAACAAATAAGGCATTTTTTAACAGAAATAAGAACACATTACACATGATACAAAGTCACCCCCCATTACACACAATACAAAGTCGGCCGCCATAATGTATATTATGTTTACTCGCCAGAGTGATGATTAAATAAAGATACTGTTAATTATTACCACCCAACTGGTTTTAATTATCTACAACTATGCAAAGAACCCCAATTTATTGCCCAATGATCCTTGAATTAGATATCGGCCTACATATTGTAGATTGATTGTTTGTTTGGAATTGATTCAGGTAATCTGATCACTTAGTAAGTGCTATCGAGATTTAAGAATCAAATAACGACTTGCTAATTCATAATTTGTTTTTAAATTGATTTTAACTAAGAGTTTTTTTAATATGTTATTGAAGTAATTGTCAAATATTCAATCATAGTCTTGCCTAATAAAATGGGGATGAACATATTTTAAGAGTCAAAAATATGTTCATGTTTTAAATAGAATGTATTCTCAGAAATTGATATATCACAAGAATCGAATATATTTCTTGTTTTCTATGCAAAGATATATATTAATTACATAATAATAAAACATACTTAGCATTATCGAGCTCACTATTTCCAATGTATGTTTAACTGTTAAGCATGTTGTTGAAAATCTTTATTAAAAATATCTGTTTTTATTTTTATTTTCTTATTAAAATAAATTATAAACCTTTAATGATAATTAAAGTCGGTCAAAGGATAACTGGGCCTAATCTGTTTATTTCACATGTTTCTTTTAGAAACTTAACCAACTAACTAACTAAAATAACTAAAAGACACTCAAATTTTTATTGATTTGATTTTTAAACAAGAATATGAGCCTAGATTGTTTAATTTAATATCCGGCCTGCATCCATGTATTCACACAAAATACCATAATTTGACTTTAGTGTCTACTACGTAATTTTAAATAACAGAAACCCTTAGAACTACTTAAAACTATCCTATATTTTTGTTTTAACTTTAATTACTTGAGTGTGGTAATTTTAATTTACACTGGAAAAATACCAGTTTTTAAATTAATTCAAGAATACATTAATGATTTTAAATACATAGCATCAAATAGATATTATAGACCTGCATTGGTGACCATGCGGTATGGTATCTAGCCTTCCTCTATCAAATAGTCATGTTTTGATAGGGTCACAATTTCTGGGATTGTTTTATACGATTTTATATAAGATATCACACATTTAAAAAACATGTTATAATTAAAATTCAAACTATTTAACTGGTCAGATCTTTCACCTTCATTTTGGTGAAAACAATATTAAAAAATATCGAACCACTTCAATAAATTGGTATTTCTAGACACCTGCAATTCTCCTCAGTGCTTCTTAACAAACAATTGCAGTTGGCAGCAGGTCCCTTAGTTAAATAACAAGTTCATTATGTTTCAAGTTTCTTTGTAATGTGCAGTCAGAGTAGACTTATTTGTGTGGCAGGATTATGTTACTGGGGGGAGGGTACTACCTGAATCTTGCTCGGTGACCGCCAGCTGACAGATTAACTCGAGGAACTCATATTTTGTATCTGCCTTCTAGTACATTTGAGTTTAAAGTGAGTCGTATAAAAAATGCTCACTTGATTGTGTTGTAGTCACTGGTGATCGATCGCACCTAGCGATCCCAACGTTAAAGGAGTAAAGTCTCGAAAACGAGTGCAACATGTTTAGCCTAGTAGCTGTGTAGCTGTGGCTCTATTCTTTCCTTCTCTGTGCCTAAGGGTTAAAACAAAACAAAAAAAATTGGTATCAATAATTGTCATATTCACAATGAAGCATTTTCCCTTTATAATGGAGATTAAAAAAATTCATTATGTCTTACTACTTGTCTGGACTAAACATATTTTTGAAACATTATCGTAGTGGGAATGAGGAGGGTACAATTGATGGGGAAGTGTACCAACATTTATGTGGAGGAAGAGAAACCCTAGAAACAACACTTTCACTACACCTGGCTGGGACTCAAATATCAACCTCCCTTATACTGTTGAATAATTCTATATGAGCCTGACATTGGGTCTGCGTCCACACCCATTTGGGTTCATAATAGTTAAATATTGATCTCAGTATTCACAATTATTTTTCTAACAAAACTATTTTCAAAATCTAATTACAGTAAAGCCTCACTCATAGGTTAGTTTAGGTTAGTTTCCAGAGACCCACTGTAAGAAAAAATCACTTTAAAGCAGAACATAATCATTTTTAACTTTAAATTCATAGACAATCCTAATAACATGTTTACACTATCATTTATCATATTTAGGGACATGGAAAATTTGCATTTGCGATAATGCCTATTTTCACGTGAATAATACGAATTTAAGCTATTTTATCCTAAATAAACACAATTTCTTTATAATTTGGCAAATACCATGTCGTGCAATATAATTTTCAATGTGGTAGCAATGGTAATAGCTCTATGCCAAGGCTGTCGCTTCTACGAGTAGTCTCTGTTTTTGTTTATTTTAAAATATATAAAATGGATCAAAGGATATATGAGTAATATCACTGATATTTAACCTTTTTTTTAGGTTAACATTAAAAATCATGATATATACACATTTACACATTACGATACCTAAATTTAGATTTTGAAAAGATTTCACACTAGGTCCAAGCAAGGACATTAATATACATAGACCTTGGTACAGGCAGTCATGTTTGGCGGCTAATTTCCTTGATTATAATCATTCATCCCCCAAGCTTTGCATTGTATCTATGTTTAATTGTATAGCATTGCATTCTTCTATCATTTCAATTCGTTAACTAAATCAAGTGTGTAATTTCAGGAGAACACGAGTGATATTCAGTCGCCCATAAAGTTTCTGTTGACATACTCTCTGAATCAAAGAGAACCTCGCCAAGTGTCTCCAGGATCTGCACTGCCTCTCATTGATGACTACCCCATACTCAACCAACAAGAGGCCACCAAGACATTCAAGGCTTCTTTTCAAAAAGATTGTGGGGATGATATTTGCCAGAGTGAGCTGTTAACAGAGGCCTCACTGCAGCTACCTACAGGTAAGAACTGCTCAAAATCTAGGGCTAACTGTTTCGTTGAGAACGCAACATGGAAAGCTGTGTCAAGTTCACTGTAAAACCTGATAGACAAAGACATTAACCAGATATTAATAACTAGCCAATAGCCTGTGCTTTGGCTGGGTTTTGGATCTTTTTGACATTTTGAGAATACTCAAACTACCCACTTCTCACCTTCTTAGGTGCTGAATACAAAAAAATGTCTGCTCTGCTACCTAAAAAGAACCTTATTTTCAATATATGTCTTTCCAACTCATGAGGTTGGGAAAATCTGTAAAACCACCTTCTACTGCTTCACCCCATTAATAGGTGAATTTTAAAAAATCTTCAAAACACTCTGGTCAATAACTATTTAGAACATCCCTGATAAGTTTAATATTTCTAGCTCAAGTGGTTTGGAAGATACGGAATAACCTTCTCATCCCCACTCTCTCTACCCCCTTAAGAAATCGAATTTTAAAAATCTCTTGACCTGTACCTAAAAAGACCTTCCCTTCCAAGTTATATCTTTAAAGCTAAAGCAGTTAGAAAGCTACAGAAAACCCACCCCTCCCCACTTCATTGCATTGGGATTTTAATTTCCAAAAATTCCAAAAGAAGTCTGGCTTGCCACCTAAAAAGACACTTTCTAGTAGTGTGGAGATGCCAATTTTATTTTTGTTTAATTATTGTCATATATTTGCATTAAAAAGCCAGACTCTTCTTTTAAATTACCAGATACATGGTAACACTTGAAGTCACTCCAGATAGTAGTGGTGGCATATTTCTTTTGTTGTAACTTCTAATTTTTAATAATAAATTAGTAGGGATGGATAGGAATGACTTTTTTATTTCGAAACGAGAAATGAGTCAAAATAAGGAATTTGGGACGAGAACGGGAACGGGAAATTTTAATATTACTCTTTAGAATAATCTTAGATTTAAAATATATGGATTTCTAAACTAATATGATAAAGCTATAATATTAAAACCAGCTTCGGTGGCTTTATGGTCTAAAGCAAATACTAGACTGCCGATGACAAGGATATTTAGTTTGATCCTGGCCAGATGTACTAAGGGTGATTCCTAAATGATTTCCCACTCTATCCACACAAATGCAGGCACACCTCTAAATGCAATCTTCCTCATTCCTAGCACATTAGAGTCATTTAGAACATAGGCGTATAACAGAAAAGAGTAATAAAATTGCTAAAAATAAAAACAATAAAAAAATAACATACTAAAATAAATAGAAGTGTGCACGAATAGCATTTTTTATCAAATCAAAAAACAAAATTTTGAATTAATATCAAAGAATACATTTGATAAAATGATTGTTTGGAATAGAGCACTGGGCTAAATCATGGTTTAAATTAGGAGGGTTAGCCAGCACACTTACCTTAGTGATACTGGAGTAGAAATTATTTAGATAGAAAACTAACTAAAAAACACACAAACACATTTTTAAGGAGAAGCTTTCACTGTCACAGCTATCACACTCTGTCACTGTTACATTTTTGGTGGAACTTATTTTTATTAGTTAATTTCGCTTGAAAATAGTGTTTTATATTTAATTGTTTGAATAGTGCAAACATACTAGAAAACATTATATTTGGCACCTCTTCAATTTGCATTAAGTATTAAGTTTTGAAACCTCATAAAAGTCACTTTTCTTAAATGTTCTCTCTAGGTTTGACACCTGTCAAAGGTGATTGTTTAGGGTTCGGGATCACATCTACCCCTAACTAGTACATAAATGTGATACATTACTAAAGAGAATTGAACTGTTGATTCCTAATCTGAGGAAAATACCCTGTTATACAGTTAAATGTCCTAGACTAAGATATATTTAGTGATGGTTTTGGAATATTTAATTATTTTGTATAATATTTCTCCCGACATTCAATTCAATGTCTGAAAATGTTCTTTCCTTGTGTAGGCAGGGAACCTAACACTTGGGATTTGACACTCGGGGATCAAAAAGAGGTGGAGATGTATGTCATAACAAACAACTTTAACGAGTCTGCTTACGAAGCTCAGCTGTTCATCTCTCATCCCCCAAGCCTCACCTATATATCACACATCGCTGAGGTAATTATTAGTTGAGCTTTAATCAAGTCAACTCTGTAGATATGCACTGCATTTTTCATTTATTTGAAGTATTTAACTTGAACTCTCAGAACCCACTGAATATATCAGCACACAACCTATAAACTAACTCAAAGGTAGAACAGACACAACATTCAGCCATCTTTAATTCATCACTGTGAAAGGAAAAATGCATATTTATTTCACTGATGATAAATTTTTCGACCATGCCAAAAATTTAACTCGGAACCTTTGGCTCAGTAGACAGACATGCTACCGACTGAGCTAAAATGTCAGAATGATATGCAGAGTTTGTTTTGTGTTTCTCACTAAAACTCAAATTAAGCTTGATCAACCTTGACCATATTTGGTAGGAAATGCATTACTCTTTTAGTCTCACTCTGCTCTAATTAAATTAAGTTCAACATGAAATTGGCTCACCTTTCTTAATGTTGTTTGGTTGTTTGATTGCTAATGACTGGCATACTGGAGTTCTTCCATTTGCCTGCTACATCCCAATAGGGATGGGTTAAATGTTTGAACTTTCAGAGTGCTAAAATTGATTAGATAATCTTTATCCATTGTATTTTCATCTTCTTTTCAAAGCACACAGTAAATGGATGGATAGACGTATGAACCCAAGCAATCATGGCTAGTATGTAGTTGGAAAAGAGTGACAACAAATTAACTAGTGCTTTCTGGAATAAGCATCCTGTTGTTGATGAGAGTGCTCCACCTTTTATTTAGACTGTTGTTTTCAATTTTTTCTTTTTCTCTTGATTTTACAACTTTCTTAATGATAAATTTGGTGTTGGGTAAAAATAGACATTTCTTTGATGTTAGTCTGTAGAATTGTTGTGCCTTTTTGGCTAAGAAGTCTGCTGTTCAGTCTTTGTATATATTTAATATTGTAAAATAGCCTTTGTGTGATAGGTTGTTTAACCTTGTTCATTTTGATTTAGTTCCCTATTTTTATTGGTTTGTATGTGTTAGTTGTTCTTTGGTTCCCGCCGTTTTTGAGTTTTTCCCTCCTTTTTTTGAGAGTGGAAAGGAGGGGGAAAGTAGGTCGTTTGTTCTGTTGTGAGTTAATTCTCCATGGGACTCTGTATGCGTTGGTTGTCTGCTATGACAATTACATCTTTTGCTTGATAAATCATTGTTTATGTGTGAGTCGGTGCTTCAGGAGCTAAAGAGGCCTCTTTTGATCTAAAACCACAACAAATGTTCGAAAAATGCCGAGGAATTAACGCCTTGTTCCCTATTCCTTCATATGCCAACCCACAAGGTAAACCTCCATTGTCGCGGAACCTCATTTAGTAGAGGTAAGCATTTATCACAGTGTTATATTGATTACAGTCCACTTTTTATCGTTTTTTGTTGTTGTTTTGATGCTAATAGTTTGTTGACTGGAAAGAACATCTGCTTTCTTATTACCTTTTATCCTGCAGTTGATGGAATCCACTGGAGATGTATAGCTGTGCAGTTGTTTTATGCCATGGTGGATGTCAAATATTTTTACCACCGTTTGTATTGCTGACTTAAAGTCACCGAGTATTAACTGCTTTCTTAAAGGATGTTACATAGTAGAAAAATTGTGTTAAAGGAGAGCTGATGGCCCCAACTCTTCGTAAAGATGAGTTGAGTTTGGCCTAATTAGAATATATGGGAATAATTTTCTTGAAAGCCCTAGCTTGACAGAAGAGATATATATAGACACACACACTAACCTCCATTGTCGCGGAACCTCATTTAGTAGAGGTAAGCATTTATCACAGTGTTATATTGATTACAGTCCACTTTTTATCGTTTTTTGTTGTTGTTTTGATGCTAATAGTTTGTTGACTGGAAAGAACATCTGCTTTCTTATTACCTTTTATCCTGCAGTTGATGGAATCCACTGGAGATGTATAGCTGTGCAGTTGTTTTATGCCATGGTGGATGTCAAATATTTTTACCACCGTTTGTATTGCTGACTTAAAGTCACCGAGTATTAACTGCTTTCTTAAAGGATGTTACATAGTAGAAAAATTGTGTTAAAGGAGAGCTGATGGCCCCAACTCTTCGTAAAGATGAGTTGAGTTTGGCCTAATTAGAATATATGGGAATAATTTTCTTGAAAGCCCTAGCTTGACAGAAGAGATATATATAGACACACACACACTTTATATTGTTTCCAATGCAATTTGTTTTAGTTTATTTTTTTCTGTATCGTGTTTAGTAATTTGTTCTTCCAGATCAATTTATGTTCAATATCTATTTTGTGAATACAGCTCTCTTTAAGAAAAACCTTTTTCGCATTTATATATCTTTGGAAGAAGGTATAGGAAAGGTATACAATAAACATATAAAAGAGAATGAACTATACCAAGCTATACAAAGTTGGATAGGTGAGAACTTGTACACCAATATTATATTACTAAATCCAGGTACTGCCCTGAGCTCAACCTTAAATAACCATCTCTCCTTTTCTTCCAAGCAGGTCTACTCACACCAGTTATTCATTTCTATATGAATAAAAATAACTGATGATTTATTGATATTTAAATATAATATAAATACAACATTCTATCCATATACCAATTGTTAAGACATAAGTTTAAACAGGCAAATGCAGAATATCCATTTCTAAACTTTTTTTTGAATCAAGAAACAGCCAACAACAGAATCTAAGTAACCACGATCAACCTATAGCCATGTTGCCAATTTGATAATTATTTTTTTAAGCGCCTCATCTTACTATCCATAACAACGGATGTGTTTTTAATTGTGAACTTAGAGGCCTACATTTTTCTGCTGGTGTTGTAGGCCTTGACCTTCTATCCTCTTTGAAATTTGGAATTTAATAGAGCCGTTTTGTGCCATTTTCCTTAGTTTACTTAGCTCTTATAAGCTATACATAAATTAGTAATCTTTCTTGGTATTTTCAGAACAAACGACAAACATGCATTCGTACTAACAACACACTGGTTGTGTGTAGCATAGGAAATCCATTTAAAAAGGGAGATGTTGCCAAAATAATTCTGAGATTTAACCCTGAAGGACTGGAAGATTATGAATCACACCTGAAGTTTGTTGTTTTTGCCAACTCAACCTCAGAAGAAAAGAAACCTCAAGGTCCACTTGAACTCTTTACCAATGTCATTAGGAGAGCAGAAGTGGGACTAACTGGGTGAGTGTGGCTTGAAACTGATAGGATCAAATCAATATGAATTAACTAAACCTACATATTCATTAATACAACGGGATAATATAGCAATAAAGGAATATGTCTGGACTTTGTAAGAGTATGATAGACTGTAATTTGGTCGTAATTTTGGTTGAAAAAACTTTATTGTATCTAGTCATTCATCCCAAACTTAAACTTATAAATATTCAAATTATTTATTAGTTTCATAGTCTGCGGAGTGCAGTTGTGAAACATGGTCTCTTAACCTTACATGACGAGAATAAACTTAGGCTATTGAGGTTATGTCGAGATCATTAACAATAATTTTTCAGTGCAAAAGTGAAACACTAAAAAAAAATAACTAAAAATGGTCACAACCCAATTCAACCCAATTCTGATAATTGCCATTTTGTTTAAGTATCAAAACTCTTTAGGAATCATGTTTGTCATCCCTGATGTTCCAAACTTATGGATGATCAAATGAATTACCTTGCACTGGTGTGACATAAGTGTTGATCCGCCTCCAAATTGAGTTGTACATGCATGTTATCTCCACAGTGCTGTGCGACCCGAGCAAGTGTTTTATGGCGGGGAAGTTAAGGGAGAGTATGCCATGGAGTATAGAGATGATATTGGCTCCAGAGTCCTACACAGCTATCAAGTAACTAACAAGGGACCATGGAGAGTTAGCAGTCTAGTGGTGTCCATAGAATGGCCCTTTCAAGTGGGTAACGACAAGCCTCAGGGCAAGTGGCTGCTTTATTTAGATGAGAAGCCCATTGTGGAAAGTAAGTAATATTGTTAAGACTAGGCACGCTCTTATAATCCAGAGGTAACTGTGTCAAATGACAGGCTTGTACAGGTATATTTATGTAGACACAATCATCTTTACCAACAAGCCGGTAAACTGAAGTTTAGCAACATCACGCCAGCCAAGGTCTGGTCAACTACAGTAGCCCCATGGCTTCTTTGGTGCTGACTGACAGCTCACAGCTGACGGCTTTGAAAAGCTACCAGACCAAATTATGTATCCCTACGCTGAACCAAATGATCTGCAAAAACATGTGTTTAATAGCTGTCACTTCTGACAGTCAACATTTAGGTATATACCTAAATGTTGATTGTCAGAAGTCAGCCCCAACGAAGCCATGGGGCTACTGTACACAACCACGTGCCCGACAGCCAGTATTGTTTATAATCAAAATTAGATTTGTAATGCAAACCTTTTATTTCTTATAGGATTTATGGGCATGTATCACATTAATTAAATACTCTTTAGGCTTATACTATAAAAGAATTAAAGTTATGAAAGTCAAACAAAATTCCAGGAAAATTTTGTGTTCCTGGCTGTAGTATTAAAACTCCATTTAATCTATATAAATGGTTTTAGTTTTCCACCAGGTGAACATTTTTAACCAAAGTGGATTAAAATATTCCTGGGAATCAATGATCCTCATTATAGGAATATCTGCTGCGCATAAAACATTTCAAACATTGTAACATCCCAAACCTTTGTTTATAAATATAAGAAGTGTTGTGTGTGAAAACACCCCAATGATTGTTTTATTAAATCCAAGGCTAATTCCTTGAAAAAATACATTTGCCTTTTTTATCTGAGTTGGGCGGAAAAGTTTAACTTGCTAAATTTTAATTCTTACTAACGATACTTTCAATGCCCACTATCATTGTATTGCAATCCATCCATTATAATTTATAACATTCATACATTCAGTTCAGTGTTAAATTACTGGTATGGGGTCTGGTTGCTAAGTTCATCTTATAATTATTACAATTGGTTCTGAGCCACCAATAAACACTATAAAACCAATTTTATTTGAAACGTGAAAGATAATTTTTATAAGGATTCGATAGAACTAAACCTGCCTTATGAATGGAACCCTAATGTACTTTGATAGTAGGATAGAAGTTATCATATGAAAGGGAGCACTTTATTGGGCAATTGTCGGGGAAATAGTAAGATCAACTTGATTAAATACTAAACAATTTTGTGTCTGCATATACATATTTCATTGGTGTAACACCGCCCTTAGTCTTACTCAAAAGAATAAGGCTGGCGCACAACATAAATTAACCATAAAAAAAAGGAACCAATAATTGCAGAGGAGCCGATAGGATAGTACGAAAAGTGAATAGGCCGACACGGGTCTATTCACTTTTTGCTTTCATGAACTCGCATCCCAACTATTTCAATATATATTACGGGTACAAGCGAAGGATATCATAAAGGTTTTATATAAAGAAATATGTCAAAAATAACATTTTAGTTTTATTGGTGATAAATATTGAACAATAGATGTGTGCTATGAAGCAATGGCAAAAAACAAGAGTTACGGGAACTTTTAGTAACCATGAATCGGTTACGATTCAATGTGATATATAAGGTTACTCCAAAGGGTAGAAAACAATACAAAAATTTGGGTGCCATATGGGCTATACTTATCTAAGACCTTGATCATAAGAACATACCATATTTCCCTGCCATGCAGGTAATACAAGTCTTTTACTTGGACAACAATATAGTAACATCACTTACGCAAGAATGAACTTTCTCTGCCATTTGGGCAACAAGTTACAAGTCTTAAAATTGACAACAATATACCAATGTTTCATATTCTAAGGTAACTTTCACTTCCATATGGGCAATAAGTTACAAGTATTTTACTTGGACAACTATATAATATGCAAAAATAAACTATTTCTGCCATTTGAACAATAAGTTGCAAGTCTTAACTTTGACAACAATATACTAATATCACTTATGCTAAGGCAAACTTTCCCTGCCATATGGCCAATAAGTTACAAGTCTTTTACTTAAACAACAATATACTATGCAAAAATAAACTATCTTTGCCATTTGAGTAATAGGTTACAAGTCCTAACTTTGACAACAATATACCAATATTTCTCTGCCGTATGGGTGATAGACATCTAATCTCTCAAAATTGATATGTAAACAAATACTCGTGACATCGCACGAACCCTTACGGGGCTTCATGTTGAAATAAACTAATTTGAAAGAGTTCAAATTAATAAAGTTTTATAAATTGTTAATATTACTCGCCAAAAAGGAATTTCCATGAACAATAAGCCGAAAAGGAATTTAGTACCTCCCTGAAACATCCAGGACACGATCCTGACAAGAGTAGTGGTACATTTTGAACTCCACCATTATATACTCTCAGTTTAGCTCAAAAAGGGGGGAAGAGGGGTAAACAAATAACGGTCAACACAAAACGAAGAGAAGGGAGGGGATAGATAAAAAACCAGTGGAACCTCGTAGGAGCTAGTAGAATATTCCAGGTCACGTGTTGCAACATAACACCACAGTCTTGCGCGTGCGCACCACACCTCGAGTTACCGATCAGTCCACTCTTGCACGATATTTCCTCTTTTAGTCGCTCGGTGAATATCATAGAGGCATGTTGTTGTGATCTTGTACGGGGAGGACATAGTGAAGTGAAACAGCTGGGGCCTAGGTGAGTTCACTTGCTTAACTCTTTGTATGCTTGTAGTTTATTTCCAATAAATGCTACACTGGGTTAGATCAGGGGTGGCCAACCTTTTTTCCTGGTGTGCCACTATTTGCGCTAAGAATCCTTGACGTACCACTCCACCCCAAAACCTAAAACCTAACTTTACCTCAGTACCCACAATACCTTTAGAAAAATATAACCAACCATAAATAAAGCCATTTAAACATTTATAATAGTTATAATACTGTAAAATAACTTATATAATTGATTGCTAATTGTATTAGGAGTTTGGGTTATATCTGTGTTTCTCAAATAAGACATAAAAAAAAAGAATAGCAAAACCCTTAACGTTTAACGTTAATGAGTTCATTAATATTTGGATTTCTTTTGGAAGAAGCAAGAAGAATCAGGTTTTTAGATTCTTATCAGTGAGAACTGAACGGTACTTATTTTTGACCAAGTTCATAATTGAAAATGTTTGCTCACAGATGTAAGTAGAACCAAACCTGCAACAATATCTCAAGGCCAGGTCTCTTAATGTAGGATACTGGCACGAGTTAAGGCATTTCCAGAAGATGGAGAATTCTTGGGTGGATGGATTCCCCATTAATACCTTGTACTTGCTGTGAATTGCAGCGTTGTTCTGAATATCAAGAATTTCAATTTGTATGTCAGAAGGGTAGATAACCATTACCTCCATAGAAATTGATAAAGGGTTTGTGAAAAGTTGAACATTTTTCTTTTCATCCTGAAAGTCCTAAAACCTAGTTTCAAAAGAATTTTTCAAATTGGAAATAACATGTTTGTATTTATCAAAGCCTGGAATCCCACTACATTAATTGTTGGAAAAATGTTTTCATTCGAGGAAATTGGGAGAGCTCATTCTGAGAAAGATGATGACCCAGCAAAGTGAGTTTTGAATTAAAAGTCTGATTGATGGAACTGAACAGGGTTGGAAACATGTTATTTTTACCTTTCAAACACTGGTTAAAGTTGTTAAGGTGAGCCCGTAATGTCCGTCATAAAGGCTAATCCCATAACCAGTCTTCATTCTTTAAAAGCATACACTCATCAGGTAGTTACCCATTTTCTTCCAAAATCTTCAGAACATTACCCTTTAAATTCCAAAATCTCTGAAGTGCCTTTCCCTGTGACAACCAACGGACACTACAACTAAGCAGAAGCTCATCATTGCGTTTGTCTTCCAATTTCGCTTCAAGGATTTCATAGAATTCCATTCTGTTTAGCACCCTGGCTTGGATTTTGTTGATACATTGAACCACTGGATTGAGCATAGAAGATAATTTCATGTCTTTGGCACAAAGGGCTTCTTGATGGATATTGCAGTGGTATTTAAAAAATGTGCTCTTCAAATAATCTTCCAACAGAGCTATAAAACCTTTCACTTTAGCAGTCATTACCAAGGTCCCATCCGTACAAACATTGTCTAATTTATCCCAATTTAAACTGCTGCTTTCAATAACTAATTTCATTTCTTTCAAAATATCTACTCCTTTACATAAAACTAACTGGCGCAAGTCTAGAAGCTCTTCAGTAACATCAATCACATTGCTCGTTGATACAATGCACATAAACACAAAGTTGGGCGGTGTCACTTATATCACAGCTCTTATCCAAGGTGATGAAAAAGTATTTACAAGTATTGATATACGAAGCTACTTGTTTGCTAACTTCACCAAACATCTCATCGATCCGCTGTATAACTGTATTTCTTGAAAGTGCAACGTC